>OZ004605.1:12670075-12764013 GCA_963924605.1 Malthinus seriepunctatus
GCTGTCCAATGACATCAAAATCTTTTTATTGTGTATTTTCCTATCTAAGATTATATTAGCGCTGTGTAATATACCTATCAGTTCGGTTTGAAAAACCGAAACATATTTGCCCAGATAAACTGTTTTCGAGTGCGAGCTCGGGTGAGTACACACCCGCTCCTGTTCCCTCTTGGTTTTTTTGACCCATCAGTAAATATTGAGATATCTGCTTCGATGGTCTCTGTTGGATTCAGCAGATTTAGAAATTTTCTAATAAATATATATTTAGGACTGATACGGTCTGCATCCATCTCCAAAAGAGGTAGCGTTATAGAGCATTCATCGAGGATTTTGGCGTGTCCGTAGATTCTATATCTAATAGACTACAGTCCCCATTCTCGCAGTTAAAGGGCGGCTCTAATTGCCATCTCCTGCACATGTATGTCCAGTGGAGGGAGGCAGAGCAGTGCATCCAGAGGTGCGGTGGTTGTGATTTTCATGGCTCCCGTTACCGTAAGGCAAAATAGTCTTTGAGTTTTATCTAATAGAGATTTTATAGTTGTCTCTCTGGTTTTGGGCTACCAGATGAGTGCTCCATAGCAAATCATGGTTCTAATGCTGGCGGTGTAGAGCCAGAGGGAGACTTTTGGAGAAATAAGATTTGCTTTATTTAATTTGTTTCTATAATACGGCTTCCCCTAAGCTTTTGGTCTAAAGTAATGTCCAAATACCTCACTTCGCCTGCGAAAGTTAAAGAAGTTCCGTTTAAGGTCGGCAGGATCATTTTGCCTATCTTTCTTTTTCTACTGAAGAGAACTAACTCCGTTTTCTTTGGATTTACAGTCAAAGAGTGTTCTAGACACCATTCCTCTGTTATTTTAAGAGCTTCCCTTAGTCTGTCGCACAGGGTGCTTTCAAATTTACCTGTTTGCAGAATTCTTATGTCGTCTGCATATAGGGTATGCAGTTTTTTTTTTACGGTTTTTACACCTTAGGGAGGTGTAAAAACCGTTCGCATTGAGGCCTCTAATGCGACCATATACGACCATCACCCAGGGCAGTGGAGAGAGAACCCCTGCTTGGGGACAACCTTTTGTAGCAATGCCTCTGGTGGTTGTGTCTATAACATTTACTTGAATTGCTCTCCATCCCAGTGTCCTGCTAATAAGTCTGACAATGGTTGGAAACATTCCAAATGTTTTGAGAGCATTTTCTATACTGCTATACGTAGCTCTATCAAAAGCTCCCTCTATATCAATAAAGACACCCAGGGTGGATTCTTTCGTTTCCAGCGATCTTTCGATACGCACTACCACATTGTGGACGTTTCGGACGATCTTTCTGGGAAGTAAGCATGTTGACTTGGATGTAGTGGTTTAGGGATTCGTCTTATTCTCTTCGTAATTTTATACTATACAAATTACCAAAGATGTATTTTTTTGTTGTCTTCAATGTGATTGAAGATATTGTAGCAGTAGCCGTAAAAGTAACAGTAAAAGGAAATGCAATTTTGACTCTGTTCCCACACGAAAACAGTGGGTTTTTGTGAAAAAATTATTTTTAAAAAATGGCAGCTTATCAAATTTCCTACAAGATCGTTACTATTAATATTTTCTGTAGACCTTATAGTTTCCGAGACATCTTGCAAAAATTGTTAATCGATGAAAAAAATTTTGTCCCACGTTTTTTAATTTCAAATGCAACTTTAACCCGTTCCTGCACGAAAACGGTGGGTCCTAGAGAAAAAATTATTTAAAAAAAATTAAAGTTTATTGAATTTCCTACAAAATTGTTCTTATTCATTTTTCCTCTATTCCTTACAGTTTTCAAGATATCCTCTTGCAAAAATTATTAATCGTTAAAAAAAATGTTGCTTCACGTTTTTTGTTAAACTTTTTCAGCCTTTTGTTTTCCAGTAGAAGTCTTCAGAAAAGAAGTTGTAGAGCATTAAATTTCCTTTACTACTTTATCTTTAGTTAAAATTTATGAAGCGATCGAGGTTTCCCTTCACATCTTCACCATGTGAAATTTTCTCAAAGACATCTACAAATAACGTGCAAAGTTTCATTATTACTCATTTCGTGTTCAATTTTAAATAAAATATTTTCACAAGCTGAAAATTTATCGATAATGGGAAACATATTAATGTTATTGGAAATTTAGAACTCTCCATGTCTGTAGCGACTCCCTGAGCGTGCATCGACTTCTTCCACGCTTTTTCAATTATTCCGTTTATTATTATTTGTGTTTAAAAATTAAGTTTTTAGAATTAACTTTTATTAATGCAGGACGTTAAGCTTTTTAAATCTTTTATCAAATTGAAGCCAGTTACGATATGCGGTTTACTGCAACAGCTTCATTTGTATGCAATTGCGCTGTTTTATTCTATTCAAATTCATTCTCTTTACAACTTCTATAGAAGTTTCTCGTCTATTTTGTGCAACATAATAAATTAAAGACATATTTACTGTTTAAACTCCCAAGATCACCCATGTTGAATCACCGCGCTGTGTACATTGTTGCAGTTATACAGAGTGTTGACCTAATCTCTAAGTCATAGGTAACATCAAATCATACTTTGACTATTTCCTGCTTGCCAATTAATTAAATTTAGATGCTTTGTAACGCCAAAAACTTAATTTTTAAATTTCGAAAAATTTTTCTAATTTTTGAATTTTTCAAATTAAATTTCTGACGTTGTAAAGCATCCAAAATGAACTTTGTTTGTTGATTTAGATGCAGATATTTATGCTCTAAAACTTTTATTTAAAGATATTTTTTCTAAAATAAATTGGGAAGCAGGAAATGACCAAAGTTTGATATTACATGTTAAATCCCTATGACCGAGAAAATGTGACCCTATGAATAAAAAATTTCAATGTTTGATATTTGTTAGTTTAGAGCTTTTTAAAATGATAAATTTGGCTTGTCCAAGGTTTTTTAGTGTTGGAATAGGGCGCTAGATTTTATATTTTTGGGTTTATTAAGAGTTTCACGTTTAAACGGACCTTCTTGGATAACGAGAAAAAAGAGTTTAGTTTTATAAAACACTTTTACTTTTTATTCGTGCAACTTTATGTGAAGCTGTAGTAAAAAAAAGTAATTAAATTACTACAGAAACGCACCTCACAATTTTATGAATTATACAGGGTTGGCGTTTACTGCGTGTGCATGGATAATCTTAAATTATTCGAGGTATCAAAACTTGTGTTTTTTTAATAGAACTCCCTTTATATTTTTGCCTACTCAGATTCGACGTAATATTTAGAATAAAAAATGTGTAAAGCTTTACGTACCTATCGTTAACCGTTCTGGAGATATTGTCACTTTAATACCGCAACAGAGTGAATTTTGGAGCCATGATGCCAGGACTGTATTAAACTAAAATGCCTCAAATTATACAAGGTGATTAGTTTACGCGAATGTATTTTTCTTTTGTAATATTTACAAAAATATGCAGGGTGTTCCGTTTGAAAAAGTTGAGAACAATTACATATTGCGTAAAGTGATCACCCTGTATAGAATTATACTTTCTGGAACAATTCATTCCGTATTTTATAGTCGACTATTATCAAAAGTCAGTGGCACAAACAGATTTAAAATATCCCGATTAAAGTCATGGCTGCAAAGTTGACTCTGATTCAGCATTAAACGGACAATATCTCCAGAACAGTAATTAGTAATAGGTACATAACTGTCTTAAACTTTTTGTTTTTAATTCTTACGGGGAAACCAAATATGTTAAAATATACAGGATGTTCCATTAAATGAATGAAGTTTGGTTGACATTCTTTTGTGGTTCACCCTGTATATAACTAAATATTTTTAAAATGTAGGTCCAATAATCATGTATTGCTATGCCAAAATTGGTTTTGATATCTCGAATGGTTAAAGAACAATCCTCGCTTCACACAGTATACACTACATATCGATATATCGATAAACATCGATATATTGATATATTGGTAAATATTTGAGATAGGTAGTTCGTGTACTGAACTATTTGAACTGTTACTTTTTCTAAACGAACTAGTTCGTTTTGAACTATAGTTCGTTTTGAACTTATTCGCTTCGTTTTCGACAACAACGACGACGACGACGACGACGAAACGAACTAGTACAAATTAAACGAATACTTTGTTATTCTTCGCTTCGCTCGTTTTCGGGATTTCTTATAAAAACGAACTTATTTGCATCATTTGAAATTAATATTGTTGAACGAATAGCTCCTACAGCGAATACAAAATACAATATAACTCATTCTTTGCGCTTTGTCGTTGTGTTTCATAAAAACCGACTACGTCTATGCCACTTTCTCTAAACGAACTAGTTCGTTTTGAACTATAGGTTACTCTGCGCTTCGCTTATTAAATTACGTAAAATTATTTGAAAGTGTTACCTGTTAGTTTAGGGTATTATAATCCGTACACCCTCTAACCCTCATTATTTTTTCCCACTTTAGTAAACACCCATCCTCTGTATAGTATAATAATTTTCGTTTGGTTAGAATTGTATTTTTTTGTAGGATTAAAAGCGTAGGTGTTGTAATGAAACTATAAATTGAAAAGTGCACTTAATTTGATTTAGAAATTAAAACTGAAAGTTACTTTAGTATTTATAATTACATACAGATAGCGCCATCAATTCATTAAATTGGAGCTGAAACACCTCAACATGCTAAATCCCATTTTAAACACCTTTAACAATAACAATGGAGGTCCCTAAATTAAGTTTCCAATCCTATCTATAGGATGGCTGTAGGGTCGGTCAGTTTATACTTAATTAAAACTTCTCAGATGCACTTGCAAATTAAATTGATTAAAAATAACGGTTTTAAAAAGAGCATAAAATGCGTGTGTTACATGTAGTTGGGATGTTGGCTCATTAAAAGTTTTGTTTTTGTTTAAAAAAATAGCCTTTAAATGTCACGCTGAACAAAAGCGCAAAATTTAATTAAAAAATACAAAGCTTTAAGTATCGCTATTTAAATTCCACTTATGCAATATAATTGATTTAATTTTATTGAAATTTAAAGGGTTGAATAAAATAGGGACAAACTAAAACTAAACTCATATTTCAACATACTTTTGTATGTAGGTGATAAATTTGTTGAAATAATGATAATTTTCGCGAGCAGAACCTTAAAATAACGTGATTAGTAGGACTGGCAAAAAATATCGATATATCGATATTTTTATCGATTGAATTTTATTTAAATTTGACTTTTACTTTCAGGATTTGACAAGTATTACATGTCACTTATTCCCAAGCTGGATGGATTACGTTGCAATTCCAGTTTCGGATTAAATATACCGCAACCCACGTCTGGGAAGATTATAAATTGTCGAAATAGTTGGTTTAGAGAGTTTTGGATACAACATAACAAATGTAGTTTTAACAACTCATCGAGAAAATGTACTGGATACGAAATTATCTCGGGTTACGAGCAGGAAGGACTTGTACCTTTTGTTGGTAAGTTATACTATTATAAAAAATTTATTATAAACTTTATAATTATAATTTATAAACTTTCATGCAACTAAGTTAACACTGCAAAGAAATTCAAAATAGTTACCGAGTAAAAAGCTAAAAAATGGAAATATTATTTTTTGACTGAAATACGAAAATGGGTTACTTTATAACAAAATGCTCTTAAAAATGTTTCAAGAGGTCAAAAGAGCTTTAAAACGATACCAAACTCGACTTTTTATCACATGGACGCTAGACGTCGCGACGTTCAATTTTTTGTTTTCATACTAGAAACTATTGTTTTTTTTTATAAAATTAGTCTTTTGGGTACCAAATGAGAACTTTTGCTCTTCTTACTTTCTTAATTTCCATAACTTTTTTACGTCGCGATGGCGACGTCTAGCGTCGATGTGATAAAAAGTCGAGTTTGGTATCGTTTAAAAGCTCTTATGACGTCCTAAAAATTTTCCTTATCATTTTTCTTCTAAAGTAAACCATTTTCAAACTAAATTGCCAATTTCTACTTTCTTTGCGTTATTTTGATAACCATTTTGAATTTTTGAATTTTCGAAACGGATTCTTAAAGCATACTAAACACACTTTTCACTAATTTAAAACATTGTAACTCTTACCGTTCACTCTTATTAATTTGAAAGTTGTCTTGGGCCCAATCACGCGAGATTTGAACATTTGATTCGTTGTTTAAAGAAAAGTGCATTCATCTGAAAACAAAATTTGACCTTTTCAGTTATATATTTCCAATTTTTGGTTACCCCAAAATGGATTACTTTATAAAACAATGCTCGTAAAATTTTTTCAGGAGATTGAAAGAGCTTTAAAACGATACCAACCTCCACTTTTATCACAGCGACGCTAGACGTCGCGTCATTCAACTTTTTGTTTTCTTATGGGAAACTATTGTTTTTTTTTATAAAATTGCTGTCTTTTCTCAATCACTCCTTAAGGAGTTAGAGCCGCGAGAGACAGCATGTTGTTAAAAATGGCTTAATACGTATTTTATTCCTTTTAGTTTATTTTGGTAGACTAATTATGTCTAGTAAGACAAATATTTTTTTATGCTCGGATAGAGAATTTTATGCCCTATAATTATTATTTGAGGTAAACTTACCTTCAGATCACTCCTTAAGAACCCAGAGCCGGGAGAGACACAGCATGTTGTTAAAAATGGCTTAATATGTATTTTTTTCTTTTTAGTTCATTTAGGTAGACTAATTATGTCTAGTAAGACAAATATTTTTTTATGCTCGGATAGAGAATTTTATGCCCTATAATTATTATTTGAGGTAAACTTACCTTCAGATCACTCCTTAAGAACCCAGAGCCGGGAGAGACACAGCATGTTGTTAAAAATGGCTTAATATGTATTTTTTTCTTTTTAGTTCATTTAGGTAGACTAATTATGTCTAGTAAGACAAATATTTTTTTATGCTCGGATAGAGAATTTTATGCCCTATAATTATTATTAGAGGTAAACTTACCTTCAGATCACTCCTTAAGGAGCTAGAGCCGGGAGAGACACAGCATGTTGTTAAAAATGGCTTAATATGTATTTTTTTCTTTTTAGTTCATTTAGGTAGACTAATTATGTCTAGTAAGACAAATATTTTTTTATGCTCGGATAGAGAATTTTATGCCCTATAATTATTATTAGAGGTAAACTTACCTTCAGATCACTCCTTAAGGAGCTAGAGCCGGGAGAGACACAGCATGTTGTTAAAAATGGCTTAATATGTATTTTTTTCTTTTTAGTTCATTTAGGTAGACTAATTATGTCTAGTAAGACAAATATTTTTTTACGCTCGGATAGAGAATTTTATGCCCTATAATTATTATTAGAGGTAAACTTACCTTCAGATCACTCCTTAAGGAGCTAGAGCCGGGAGAGACACAGCATGTTGTTAAAAATGGCTTAATATGTATTTTTTTCTTTTTAGTTTATTTTGGTAGACTAATTATGTCTAGTAAGACAAATATTTTTTTACGCTCGGATAGAGAATTTTATGCCCTATAATTATTATTAGAGGTAAACTTACCTTCAGATCACTCCTTAAGGAGCTAGAGCCGGGAGAGACACAGCATGTTGTTAAAAATGGCTTAATATGTATTTTTTTCTTTTTAGTTTATTTTGGTAGACTAATTATGTCTAGTAAGACAAATATTTTTTTATGCTCGGATAGAGAATTTTATGCCCTATAATTATTATTAGAGGTAAACTTACCTTCAGATCACTCCTTAAGAACCCAGAGCCGGGAGAGACACAGCATGTTGTTAAAAATGGCTTAATATGTATTTTTTTCTTTTTAGTTCATTTAGGTAGACTAATTATGTCTAGTAAGACAAATATTTTTTTATGCTCGGATAGAGAATTTTATGCCCTATAATTATTATTAGAGGTAAACTTACCTTCAGATCACTCCTTAAGGAGCTAGAGCCGGGAGAGACACAGCATGTTGTTAAAAATGGCTTAATATGTATTTTTTTCTTTTTAGTTTATTTTGGTAGACTAAAATTATGTCTAGTAAGACAAATATTTTTTTATGCTCGGATAGAGAATTTTATGCCTTATAATTATTATTAGAGGTAAACTTACCTTCAGATCACTCCTTAAGGAGCTAGAGCCGGGAGAGACACAGCATGTTGTTAAAAATGGCTTAATATGTATTTTTTTCTTTTTAGTTCATTTAGGTAGACTAATTATGTCTAGTAAGACAAATATTTTTTTATGCTCGGATAGAGAATTTTATGCCCTATAATTATTATTAGAGGTAAACTTACCTTCAGATCACTCCTTAAGGAGCTAGAGCCGGGAGAGACACAGCATGTTGTTAAAAATGGCTTAATATGTATTTTTTTCTTTTTAGTTTATTTTGGTAGACTAATTATGTCTAGTAAGACAAATATTTTTTTACGCTCGGATAGAGAATTTTATGCCCTATAATTATTATTAGAGGTAAACTTACCTTCAGATCACTCCTTAAGAACCCAGAGCCGGGAGAGACACAGCATGTTGTTAAAAATGGCTTAATATGTATTTTTTTCTTTTTAGTTCATTTAGGTAGACTAATTATGTCTAGTAAGACAAATATTTTTTTATGCTCGGATAGAGAATTTTATGCCCTATAATTATTATTAGAGGTAAACTTACCTTCAGATCACTCCTTAAGAACCCAGAGCCGGGAGAGACACAGCATGTTGTAAAAAATGACCTATTACGTATTTTTTTCTTTTTAGTTTATTTTGGTAGACTAAAATTATGTCTAGTAAGACAAATATTTTTTTATGCTCGGATAGAGAATTTTATGCCTTATAATTATTATTAGAGGTAAACTTACCTTCAGATCACTCCTTAAGGAGCTAGAGCCGGGAGAGACACAGCATGTTGTTAAAAATGGCTTAATATGTATTTTTTTCTTTTTAGTTCATTTAGGTAGACTAATTATGTCTAGTAAGACAAATATTTTTTTATGCTCGGATAGAGAATTTTATGCCCTATAATTATTATTAGAGGTAAACTTACCTTCAGATCACTCCTTAAGGAGCTAGAGCCGGGAGAGACACAGCATGTTGTTAAAAATGGCTTAATATGTATTTTTTTCTTTTTAGTTTATTTTGGTAGACTAATTATGTCTAGTAAGACAAATATTTTTTTACGCTCGGATAGAGAATTTTATGCCCTATAATTATTATTAGAGGTAAACTTACCTTCAGATCACTCCTTAAGGAGCTAGAGCCGGGAGAGACACAGCATGTTGTTAAAAATGGCTTAATATGTATTTTTTTCTTTTTAGTTTATTTTGGTAGACTAATTATGTCTAGTAAGACAAATATTTTTTTATGCTCGGATAGAGAATTTTATGCCCTATAATTATTATTAGAGGTAAACTTACCTTCAGATCACTCCTTAAGAACCCAGAGCCGGGAGAGACACAGCATGTTGTTAAAAATGGCTTAATATGTATTTTTTTCTTTTTAGTTCATTTAGGTAGACTAATTATGTCTAGTAAGACAAATATTTTTTTATGCTCGGATAGAGAATTTTATGCCCTATAATTATTATTAGAGGTAAACTTACCTTCAGATCACTCCTTAAGGAGCTAGAGCCGGGAGAGACACAGCATGTTGTTAAAAATGGCTTAATATGTATTTTTTTCTTTTTAGTTCATTTAGGTAGACTAATTATGTCTAGTAAGACAAATATTTTTTTATGCTCGGATAGAGAATTTTATGCCCTATAATTATTATTAGAGGTAAACTTACCTTCAGATCACTCCTTAAGGAGCTAGAGCCGGGAGAGACACAGCATGTTGTTAAAAATGGCTTAATATGTATTTTTTTCTTTTTAGTTTATTTTGGTAGACTAATTATGTCTAGTAAGACAAATATTTTTTTATGCTCGGATAGAGAATTTTATGCCCTATAATTATTATTAGAGGTAAACTTACCTTCAGATCACTCCTTAAGGAGCTAGAGCCGGGAGAGACACAGCATGTTGTTAAAAATGGCTTAATATGTATTTTTTTCTTTTTAGTTTATTTTGGTAGACTAATTATGTCTAGTAAGACAAATATTTTTTTACGCTCGGATAGAGAATTTTATGCCCTATAATTATTATTAGAGGTAAACTTACCTTCAGATCACTCCTTAAGGACCTAGAGCCGGGAGAGACACAGCATGTTGTTAAAAATGGCTTAATATGTATTTTTTTCTTTTTAGTTTATTTTGGTAGACTAATTATGTCTAGTAAGACAAATATTTTTTTATGCTCGGATAGAGAATTTTATGCCCTATAATTATTATTAGAGGTAAACTTACCTTCAGATCACTCCTTAAGAACCCAGAGCCGGGAGAGACACAGCATGTTGTTAAAAATGGCTTAATATGTATTTTTTTCTTTTTAGTTCATTTAGGTAGACTAATTATGTCTAGTAAGACAAATATTTTTTTATGCTCGGATAGAGAATTTTATGCCCTATAATTATTATTAGAGGTAAACTTACCTTCAGATCACTCCTTAAGGAGCTAGAGCCGGGAGAGACACAGCATGTTGTTAAAAATGGCTTAATATGTATTTTTTTCTTTTTAGTTTATTTTGGTAGACTAAAATTATGTCTAGTAAGACAAATATTTTTTTATGCTCGGATAGAGAATTTTATGCCTTATAATTATTATTAGAGGTAAACTTACCTTCAGATCACTCCTTAAGGAGCTAGAGCCGGGAGAGACACAGCATGTTGTTAAAAATGGCTTAATATGTATTTTTTTCTTTTTAGTTCATTTAGGTAGACTAATTATGTCTAGTAAGACAAATATTTTTTTATGCTCGGATAGAGAATTTTATGCCCTATAATTATTATTAGAGGTAAACTTACCTTCAGATCACTCCTTAAGGAGCTAGAGCCGGGAGAGACACGGCATGTTGTAAAAAATGACCTATTACTTTTTTTTTTCTTTTTGTTTTTTTTTTGGTAGATTAATTATGTCTACTAAAACAAATGTTTTTATATGCTCGAATAGCCAATTTTATGCTCTATCATTTTTATTAGAGGTAAAATTACCCTTAGAGTGCTCCGTAAGGAACTAGGAGATAACGTACGTTGTAAAAGTGGGTCTAAGTCAATTCTCAATTGAGTTATTGTAATTGAGAGCCACTTCTTGACATACAAACAAGTAATTGATATTTTTTGTCCTATTTTTAGTACTGGAAGGGAATTGATTCACAATAGAGAGATTCTTTTACGTAGTTTTTCCAAAGATTTCACATCTTAATCTTCCTACTAATGATTTTTTTATACATATGGCATCAACTTACTACTTTTTTATATGTCTAGGTCAAACAATAGGTAAAATTTTTGTTGCTAATAATTGACACAAAAGAAAATAGTTGTTTACGTGTATTTCCATGCGGTTTTCTTTTGGTGGCGGGATATCGATGTCTGTTTTTTAATGAAACCCATTACTGAATCAAGGGAAGGACGTCTAGAAATAATGGTTTAGCTAAAAAAGTAAATTAGAGCAAATTATCAAATTAAGGCTGATTTTAGAAATTATATAAATTGGAGAGGGTGGGTTAAAAACATAAAGTTGGAATATTTGAAATTTTTTTATATCAATTTTGTGTGTTTTTAAGGAAAATTGTGTATCCTTTGAGAAAAACTAAATGAAAACAGAGAAGAAAAGTGTGTAGTTGATTAAGTTTCCTGACTGCAACACTTGTCGCTTTTTCAACGCACTCTTTTTCTTTATCCTATATTCTATTACAATCGAAATCCCTACCAAATTTTTGCTTTTACAATAGCAAATGAGTTTTTTTAGCATTTTCATTCAAAGTAATTTTCATACGCTTTTTATAAGACAGATTTAAATTATTTGTTTTATGGCATGACGTGAAAATATATAACAAGAAGGTTGTACGTGATTTACATGCTATTTTAAAACATTTTTTAGACTAACAAAAACATTGGGGTAGTATCATCGGAATAAATTTGCAATTTAATTTTCCGGATTTTTAACAATGTAATTTTAAGTAAAATATTAGTTCCACACTTTAAATTATAATAATTTATTATTTAACCGACTTTATTAAAGGAATTATCCTCAAACCCCTTTTTCTATTAAACTCAACTTATTTCCTCTTATGGAACCTTTCCTTACAAAAATTTAAAAGAACTCCAACTTCTTAAGGAAACACTTCTGATTGAGGATAAGGTAAGGTTCAATCGATCTAATTTGATTCGTTCACAACTACGTACATGTGTATTTTAAAAATTAACTTCAAAAATACACTTTATAAGAAAATATTCAAGAAAACATTTTTCCCCTACTCGAAAAAAATTAAATTACCTACGTCTATTTTTTTCTTTTATTTCAATCTACTCGTTCTTCGTTAAATACGCTCTAAGCTTTTACATGAAGTATAAAAGAGAGCTTTAACCTCTCCACATAAGGAAAGCACCTAATCCTCAATTAAATTTTTAAATTATGCACTTCACAAACGTTTTGTGCTCCATAAAGCATCAAACAAGCACTAAAATTATCCAAAACGTCTTCTATTTAATATCCTCATTTATTTTTAAAATTTTCTCAAATTAGACCAAGGTTTCCACCAAAGCTCTTATAATCCACTTAAGCTGCAAAGCATCCTTATTGTTTAATTTTCTCCAAATTACGTAAAGGTGCCCACGAAAGCTTAAAAGTATCTTTGAATTTCTTAATATTAAATTAAAATTTCTATCAAAAATCTAATAATCCATAAAAGCTTAAAATCAAAGTCTCATCTCTTTAAACTAAATGAAAGCTTCAACAAAAGCTTTAAATGTCAACAAAAGCTAGAAATTACTTTTAATTTTTTTTTAAATTAGAATAAGGGTCTAATTAACCATAAAAGCTTGAAACCAAAGTATTAACTCTTTAAATTAAATTAATCTAAAAAAAGCTCTAATTGTCCACAAAATCTCAAATTAGAATAACATTTCAATAGAAGCTCTAATTATCTGCCAGAGCACAAAATTACTGCAATCATTGTATTGTAATTAGTACTACAGTCCTAATTATTTAAATTTTGTTTATTAACCAGTTGACAGTTAACAACAAAAGCTCTAATCGTAGACAATAGCTCAAATTATCATAAAATTTCAATCAAAGCTTTAATTAACAGCGTAAGCACAAAATTACTGCGAGCATTGCATTGTAATTAGTACTACAGTGCTAAATATTTAAATTTTGTTCATTAACCAGTTGACAGTTAACAACAAAAGCTATAATCGTAGACAATAGCTCAAATTATCGTAAAATTTCAATCAAAGCTTTAATTAACAGCGTAAGCACAAAATTACCGCAATCATTGTATTGTAATTAGTACTACAGTCCTAATTATTTAAATTTTGTTCATTAACCAGTTGACAGTTAACAACAAAAGCTATAATCGTAGACAATAGCTCAAATTAGGATAAGATTTCAATCGAAGCTTTAATTATCCGCGTAAGCACAAAATTACTGCAATCATTGTATTGTAATTAGTAATACAGTCCTAAATATTTAAATTTTTTTCATTAACTAGTTGACAGTTAACAACAAAAGCTCTAATCGTAGTCAATAGCTCAAATTAGGATAAGATTTCAATCGAAGCTTTAATTATCCGCGTAAGCATAAAATTACTGCAATCATTATATTGTAATTAGTACTAGTCCTAAATATTTAAATTTTGTTCATTAACCAGTTGACAGTTAACAACAAAAGCTCTAATCGTAGACAATAGCTCAAATTAGGATAAAATTTCAATCGAAGCTTTAATTATCCGCGTAAGCATAAAATTACTGCAATCATTATATTGTAATCAGTACTAGTCCTAAATATTTAAATTTTGTTCATTAACCAGTTGACAGTTAACAACAAAAGCTATAATCGTAGACAATAGCTCAAATTAGGATAAGATTTAAATCGAAGCTTTAATTATCCGCGTAAGCACAAAATTACTGCAATGATTGTATTGTAATTAGTACTACAGTCCTAAATGTTTAAATTTTGTTTATTAACCAGTTGACAGTTAACAACAAAAGCTCTAATCTTAGACAAAAGCTCAAATTAGGATAAGATTTCAATCGAAGCTCTAATTATCCGCGTAAGCATAAAATTACTGCAATCATTGTATTGTAATTAGTACTAGTCCTAAATATTTAAATTTTGTTCATTAACCAGGTGACAGTTAACAACAAAAGCTCTAATCTTAGACAAAAGCTCAAATTAGGATAACATTTCAATCGAAGCTCTAATTATCCCCGAAAGTACAAAATTACTGCAAGGATTGCATTGTAATTAGTACTACAGTCCTAAATATTTAAATTTTGTTCATTAACCAGTTGACAGTTAACAACAAAAGCTCTAATCTTAGACAAAAGCTCAAATTAGGATAAGATTTCAATCGAAGCTCTAATTATCCGCGAGAGCACAAAATTACTGCGAGCATTGCATTGTAATTAGTACTACAGTGCTAAATATTTAAATTTTGTTCATTAACCAGTTGACAGTTAACAACAAAAGCTATAATCGTAGACAATAGCTCAAATTATCGTAAAATTTCAATCAAAGCTTTAATTAACAGCGTAAGCACAAAATTACTGCAATCATTGTATTGTAATTAGTACTACAGTCCTAATTATTTAAATTTTGTTTATTAACCAGTTGACAGTTAACAACAAAAGCTCTAGTCGTAGTCAATAGCTCAAATTAGGATAAGATTTCAATCGAAGTTCTAATTATACGCTAAAGCACAAAATTACTGCAATCATTGTATTGTAATTAGTAATACAGTCCTAAATATTTAAATTTTTTTCATTAACTAGTTGACAGTTAACAACAAAAGCTCTAATCGTAGTCAATAGCTCAAATTAGGATAAGATTTCAATCGAAGCTTTAATTATCCGCGTAAGCATAAAATTACTGCAATCATTATATTGTAATTAGTACTAGTCCTAAATATTTAAATTTTGTTCATTAACCAGTTGACAGTTAACAACAAAAGCTATAATCGTAGACAATAGCTCAAATTATCATAAAATTTCAATCAAAGCTTTAATTAACAGCGTAAGCACAAAATTACTGCAATCATTGTATTGTAATTAGTACTACAGTCCTAATTATTTAAATTTTGTTTATTAACCAGTTGACAGTTAACAACAAAAGCTATAATCGTAGACAATAGCTCAAATTATCATAAAATTTCAATCAAAGCTTTAATTAACAGCGTAAGCACAAAATTACTGCAATCATTGTATTGTAATTAGTACTACAGTCCTAATTATTTAAATTTTGTTTATTAACCAGTTGACAGTTAACAACAAAAGCTCTAATCGTAGACAATAGCTCAAATTAGGATAAAATTTCAATCGAAGCTTTAATTATCCGCGTAAGCATAAAATTACTGCAATCATTATATTGTAATTAGTACTAGTCCTAAATATTTAAATTTTGTTCATTAACCAGTTGACAGTTAACAACAAAAGCTCTAATCGTAGACAATAGCTCAAATTAGGATAAAATTTCAATCGAAGCTTTAATTATCCGCGTAAGCACAAAATTACTGCAATGATTGTATTGTAATTAGTACTACAGTCCTAATATTTAAGATTTGTTTATTAACCAGTTGACAGTTAACAACAAAAGCGCTAATTGTCGACGAGGGCTCAAATTAGAAGAAGATCTCAATCGAAGCTCTAATTATACGCGAAAGCTCAAAATTACTGTAAATATTATATTGTAATTAGTACTACAGTCCTAATATTTAACTTTTATTTATTAACCAGTTAACAGTTAGCAACTAAAGTTCTAATTGTGGACAAAAGCTCGAAAGTATCTCCAAATTTTCTCAAAATTATACCTTTATTGTTTAATTTTCTCAAATTATGCAAGTTCGGGCTACATCTAATACTAATTTTTTAAAATTTCGTTTATTAATCAGTGTACAGTTATCAGTAAATGCTCTAATTGTCCTCAAACCTCAAATTAGGAGACAAAACTTTGGAAAATTAACTGCTCGCAGTCTAATACTTGTATTATTGTAATTAGTATCTTTAGTTATGTTTATAAATTGATTGTAAATACAAAAGGTATTTGCAGAAGCTTTTAAGCTCTTAAATTATCTTTAATTGAATTAATTAGGTATTCACTAAAGCTTCTAATTAGTTATTTTTGATTATGCATTTAATATTATTGATTAAAGCTTTCAGAAAAGTGCAAGAAAATTTAATATTCCAAAGGCAATCTAAAAATCTTGTAGACGAGGACTAAAATCTATTTTAGAAGCTTTTAACAAAAGTTTTATTATTTTATAATATCGTTTATTGTAATTGAGTAAACATAGAAATAAAGTTAGTAAAAGCTCATAGTGGGATTATAAATTAGCCTTTAAATAAAATTCAATTTGGATGGGTACGCTAGTAGCCACACACCTGAGCTCTTATCTAATTAGATTTAATTAGGGTATACTTAATTTAACTCATCAGGTTAGCCTTGTTACTCGTTAGAACCTCAGCTAATCTATTCGCTCCATATTGAAACCAAATACCATCCACAATCCACATCCCACTTCTACATTCGGCCCTCAAATAAAATTTTTTTAAAGTGGAAAAACTGCGGTGTGGCCATAACGTGACTTTTTTTATAATGTAAAAAATTTATTTTAGTCAAAATTGACTTGTTTTGTTTATTTTTGTTATTTGTGTCTTTGGTGAAATTTTTGTTAAAAGTAAAAATCTTTTGTTTCTTATTGTGTAAAAAGTGCCTACATGTGATATGTTTTGTTAAAGGTTCTCATTAATACAGTAGCTACGGTGTTCAACTCTCAACCTAAATAATTAACTGAAAGCGCATATAGTAACTAAGGGTTGCTGTTTTTATGTTTGCACTAAAAGCAAACAATAAATCAGCTAACACTCGTTGTAATATGGTTTATGAGCTTAAATCTATGTTCTCTTTTTTCTAAGGTTAGAAAGGGCGAACTTAACCGTATCTCTTTCAAACTGATTGTTAAAATTAATTATTCACTTTTAAAAAAAACTACAAGCCTTGCTAATTATTAGTTTTAAAAAAGTTGACCTACTACTTATTTAAGACTTTTTTATCACAAAGTATGCTAATGAGGAAAAATTAATGAATGTTTCTAAGCTAAGAGAATCCTTGGATAATTAAGGGATGTTGCTTTTAAGTTTTATAATGTAATATTTTTACAAAATGTTTTCCATCTTTTAAGAATACCGGATGTGTATTAACGAAGCTCTACATAGACTTTTTTTCTGTGTCCTGCCAATACGATTATTCTTAAAAGCTTCCTCTGCAGGATCTAAATGAATTTCTACCAATTTTCTTGGAAAATTAATCAAAATTTGATTTTGAAGCTATTAAAAAATATTTCATGATGTACAAGTACATTTTTACTTATCAGATGGTCCAACTAAGTTCTACATAGACTTTTTTACTGTGTTCTGCAATACAATTATTTTTAAAAGCTTCCTCTGCAAGAACTAAATGAATTTGTACTAGTTTTCTTGGAAAATTAATCAAAATTTGATTTTGAAGCTATTATAAAATATTTCATCATGTACAAGTACATCTTTACTTATCAGATGGTCCAACTAAGTTCTACATAGACTTTTTTACTGTGTTCTGCAATACAATTATTTTTAAAAGTTTCCTCTGCAAGAACTAAATGAATTTTTACTAGTTTTCTTGGAAAATTAATCAAAATTTGATTTTGAAGCTATTAAAAAATATTTCATCATGTACAAGTACATCTTTACTTATCAGATCGTCCAGCTAAGTTCTACATAGACTTTATTACCGTCTTCTGCAATACAATTATTTTTAGAAGTTTCCTCTGCAAGAACTAAATGAATTTTTACTAGTTTTCTTGGAAAATTAATCAAAATTTGATTTTGAAGCTATTAAAAAATATTTCATCATGTACAAGTACATCTTTACTTATCAGATCGTCCAGCTAAGTTCTACATAGACTTTATTACCGTCTTCTGCAATACAATTATTTTTAGAAGTTTCCTCTGCAAGAACTAAATGAATTTTTACTAGTTTTCTTGGAAAATTAATCAAAATTTGATTTTGAAGCTATTAAAAAATATTTTATCATGTACAAGTACATCTTTACTTATCAGGTGGTACAGCTAACTTCTATATAGACTTTATTACCGTCTTCTGCAATACAATTATTTTTAGAAGTTTCCTCTGCAAGAACTAAATGAATTTTTACTAGTTTTCTTGGAAAATTAATCAAAATTTGATTTTGAAGCTATTAAAAAATATTTCATCATGTACAAGTACATCTTTACTTATCAGATGGTCCAACTAAGTTCTACATAGACTTTTTTACTGTGTTCTGCAATACAATTATTTTTAAAAGTTTCCTCTGCAAGAACTAAATGAATTTTTACTAGTTTTCTTGGAAAATTAATCAAAATTTGATTTTGAAGCTATTAAAAAATATTTCATCATGTACAAGTACATCTTTACTTATCAGATCGTCCAGCTAAGTTCTACATAGACTTTATTACCGTCTTCTGCAATACAATTATTTTTAGAAGTTTCCTCTGCAAGAACTAAATGAATTTTTACTAGTTTTCTTGGAAAATTAATCAAAATTTGATTTTGAAGCTATTAAAAAATATTTTATCATGTACAAGTACATCTTTACTTATCAGGTGGTACAGCTAACTTCTACATAGACTTTATTACTGTCTTCTGCAATACAATTATTTTAAAAGTTTCCTCTGCAAGAACTAAATGAATTTTTACTAGTTTTCTTGGAAAATTAATCAAAATTTGATTTTGAAGCTATTAAAAAATATTTCATCATGTACAAGTACATCTTTACTTATCAGATGGTCCAACTAAGTTCTACATAGACTTTTTTACTGTGTTCTGCAATACAATTATTTTTAAAAGTTTCCTCTGCATGAACTAAATGAATTTTTACTAGTTTTCTTGGAAAATAATTCAAAATTTGATTTTGAAGCTATTAAAAAATATTTTAGCATGTACAAGTACATCTTTACTTATCAGGTGGTACAGCTAACTTCTACATAGACTTTATTACTGTCTTCTGCAATACAATTATTTTAAAAGTTTCGTCTGCAAAAACTAAATGAATTTTTACTAGTTTTATTGGAAAATTAATCAAAATTTGATTTTGAAGCTATTAAAAAATATTTCATCATGTACAAGTACATCTTTACTTATCAGATGGTCCAACTAAGTTCTACATAGACTTTTTTACTGTGTTCTGCAATACAATTATTTTTAAAAGTTTCCTCTGCATGAACTAAATGAATTTTTACTAGTTTTCTTGGAAAATTAATCAAAATTTGATTTTGAAGCTATTAAAAAATATTTTATCATGTACAAGTACATCTTTACTTATCAGGTGGTACAGCTAACTTCTACATAGACTTTATTACTGTCTTCTGCAATACAATTATTTTAAAAGTTTCGTCTGCAAGAACTAAATGAATTTTTACTAGTTTTCTTGGAAAATTAATCAAAATTTGATTTTGAAGCTATTAAAAAATATTTCATCATGTACAAGTACATCTTTACTTATCAGATGGTCCAACTAAGTTCTACATAGACTTTTTTACTGTGTTCTGCAATACAATTATTTTTAAAAGTTTCCTCTGCATGAACTAAATGAATTTTTACTAGTTTTCTTGGAAAATTAATCAAAATTTGATTTTGAAGCTATTAAAAAATATTTTATCATGTACAAGTACATCTTTACTTATCAGGTGGTACAGCTAACTTCTACATAGACTTTATTACTGTCTTCTGCAATACAATTATTTTAAAAGTTTCGTCTGCAAGAACTAAATGAATTTTTACTAGTTTTCTTGGAAAATTAATCAAAATTTGATTTTGAAGCTATTAAAAAATATTTTATCATGTACAAGTACATCTTTACTTATCAGGTGGTACAGCTAACTTCTATATAGACTTTATTACTGTCTTCTGCAATACAATTATTTTAAAAGTTTCGTCTGCAAGAACTAAATGAATTTTTACTAGTTTTCTTGGAAAATTAATCAAAATTTGATTTTGAAGCTATTAAAAAATATTTCATCATGTACAAGTACATCTTTACTTATCAGGTGGTACAGCTAACTTCTACATAGACTTTATTACCGTCTTCTGCAAAACAATTATTTTTAAAAGTTTCCTCTGCAAGAACTAAATGAATTTTTACTAGTTTTCTTGGAAAATTAATCAAAATTTGATATGGAAGCTATTAAAAAATATTTCATCATGTACAAGTACATCTTTACTTATCAGATGGTCCAACTAAGTTCTACATAGACTTTTTTACTGTGTTCTGCAATACAATTATTTTTAAAAGCTTCCTCTGCATGAACTAAATGAATTTGTACCAGTTTTCTTGGAAAATTAATCACAATTTGATTTTGAAGCTATTATAAAATATTTCATCACGTACAAGTACATCTTTACTTATCAGATGGTCCAGCTAATCTCTACTTAACCCTTATTACTATCTTCTGCAATACAATTATTTTTAAAAGCTTCCTCTGCAAGAACTAAATGAATTTGTACCAGTTTTCTTGGAAAATTAATCAAAATTTGATTTTGAAGCTATTAAAAAATATTTCATCATGTACAAGTACATCTTTACTTATCAGATCGTCCAGCTAAGTTCTACATAGACTTTATTACCGTCTTCTGCAATACAATTATTTTTAGAAGTTTCCTCTGCAAGAACTAAATGAATTTTTACTAGTTTTCTTGGAAAATTAATCAAAATTTGATTTTGAAGCTATTAAAAAATATTTTATCATGTACAAGTACATCTTTACTTATCAGGTGGTACAGCTAACTTCTACATAGACTTTATTACTGTCTTCTGCAATACAATTATTTTAAAAGTTTCCTCTGCAAGAACTAAATGAATTTTTACTAGTTTTCTTGGAAAATTAATCAAAATTTGATTTTGAAGCTATTAAAAAATATTTCATCATGTACAAGTACATCTTTACTTATCAGATGGTCCAACTAAGTTCTACATAGACTTTTTTACTGTGTTCTGCAATACAATTATTTTTAAAAGTTTCCTCTGCATGAACTAAATGAATTTGTACCAGTTTTCTTGGAAAATTAATCAAAATTTGATTTTGAAGCTATTATAAAATATTTCATCATGTACAAGTACATCTTTACTTATCAGATGGTCCAACTAAGTTCTACATAGACTTTTTTACTGTGTTCTGCAATACAATTATTTTTAAAAGTTTCCTCTGCAAGAACTAAATGAATTTTTACTAGTTTTCTTGGAAAATTAATCAAAATTTGATTTTGAAGCTATTAAAAAATATTTCATCATGTACAAGTACATCTTTACTTATCAGATGGTCCAACTAAGTTCTACATAGACTTTTTTACTGTGTGCTGCAATACAATTATTTTTAAAAGTTTCCTCTGCATGAACTAAATGAATTTTTACTAGTTTTCTTGGAAAATTAATCAAAATTTGATTTTGAAGCTATTAAAAAATATTTCATCATGTACAAGTACATCTTTACTTATCAGATGGTCCAACTAAGTTCTACATAGACTTTTTTACTGTGTTCTGCAATACAATTATTTTTAAAAGTTTCCTCTGCAAGAACTAAATGAATTTTTACTAGTTTTCTTGGAAAATTAATCAAAATTTGATTTTGAAGCTATTAAAAAATATTTCATCATGTACAAGTACATCTTTACTTATCAGATGGTCCAACTAAGTTCTACATAGACTTTTTTACTGTGTTCTGCAATACAATTATTTTTAAAAGTTTCCTCTGCAAGAACTAAATGAATTTTTACTAGTTTTCTTGGAAAATTAATCAAAATTTGATTTTGAAGCTATTAAAAAATATTTCATCATGTACAAGTACATCTTTACTTATCAGATCGTCCAGCTAAGTTCTACATAGACTTTATTACCGTCTTCTGCAATACAATTATTTTTAGAAGTTTCCTCTGCAAGAACTAAATGAATTTTTACTAGTTTTCTTGGAAAATTAATCAAAATTTGATTTTGAAGCTATTAAAAAATATTTCATCATGTACAAGTACATCTTTACTTATCAGATGGTCCAACTAAGTTCTACATAGACTTTTTTACTGTGTTCTGCAATACAATTATTTTTAAAAGTTTCCTCTGCAAGAACTAAATGAATTTTTACTAGTTTTCTTGGAAAATTAATCAAAATTTGATTTTGAAGCTATTAAAAAATATTTCATCATGTACAAGTACATCTTTACTTATCAGATCGTCCAGCTAAGTTCTACATAGACTTTATTACCGTCTTCTGCAATACAATTATTTTAAAAGTTTCGTCTGCAAGAACTAAATGAATTTTTACTAGTTTTCTTGGAAAATTAATCAAAATTTGATTTTGAAGCTATTAAAAAATATTTCATCATGTACAAGTACATCTTTACTTATCAGATGGTCCAACTAAGTTCTACATAGACTTTTTTACTGTGTTCTGCAATACAATTATTTTTAAAAGTTTCCTCTGCAAGAACTAAATGAATTTTTACTAGTTTTCTTGGAAAATTAATCAAAATTTGATTTTGAAGCTATTAAAAAATATTTCATCATGTACAAGTACATCTTTACTTATCAGATCGTCCAGCTAAGTTCTACATAGACTTTATTACCGTCTTCTGCAATACAATTATTTTTAGAAGTTTCCTCTGCAAGAACTAAATGAATTTTTACTAGTTTTCTTGGAAAATTAATCAAAATTTGATTTTGAAGCTATTAAAAAATATTTCATCATGTACAAGTACATCTTTACTTATCAGATCGTCCAGCTAAGTTCTACATAGACTTTATTACCGTCTTCTGCAATACAATTATTTTTAGAAGTTTCCTCTGCAAGAACTAAATGAATTTTTACTAGTTTTCTTGGAAAATTAATCAAAATTTGATTTTGAAGCTATTAAAAAATATTTCATCATGTACAAGTACATCTTTACTTATCAGATGGTCCAACTAAGTTCTACATAGACTTTTTTACTGTGTTCTGCAATACAATTATTTTTAAAAGTTTCCTCTGCAAGAACTAAATGAATTTTTACTAGTTTTCTTGGAAAATTAATCAAAATTTGATTTTGAAGCTATTAAAAAATATTTCATCATGTACAAGTACATCTTTACTTATCAGATCGTCCAGCTAAGTTCTACATAGACTTTATTACCGTCTTCTGCAATACAATTATTTTTAGAAGTTTCCTCTGCAAGAACTAAATGAATTTTTACTAGTTTTCTTGGAAAATTAATCAAAATTTGATTTTGAAGCTATTAAAAAATATTTTATCATGTACAAGTACATCTTTACTTATCAGGTGGTACAGCTAACTTCTACATAGACTTTATTACTGTCTTCTGCAATACAATTATTTTAAAAGTTTCCTCTGCAAGAACTAAATGAATTTTTACTAGTTTTCTTGGAAAATTAATCAAAATTTGATTTTGAAGCTATTAAAAAATATTTCATCATGTACAAGTACATCTTTACTTATCAGATGGTCCAACTAAGTTCTACATAGACTTTTTTACTGTGTTCTGCAATACAATTATTTTTAAAAGTTTCCTCTGCATGAACTAAATGAATTTTTACTAGTTTTCTTGGAAAATAATTCAAAATTTGATTTTGAAGCTATTAAAAAATATTTTAGCATGTACAAGTACATCTTTACTTATCAGGTGGTACAGCTAACTTCTACATAGACTTTATTACTGTCTTCTGCAATACAATTATTTTAAAAGTTTCGTCTGCAAAAACTAAATGAATTTTTACTAGTTTTATTGGAAAATTAATCAAAATTTGATTTTGAAGCTATTAAAAAATATTTCATCATGTACAAGTACATCTTTACTTATCAGATGGTCCAACTAAGTTCTACATAGACTTTTTTACTGTGTTCTGTAATACAATTATTTTTAAAAGTTTCCTCTGCATGAACTAAATGAATTTTTACTAGTTTTCTTGGAAAATTAATCAAAATTTGATTTTGAAGCTATTAAAAAATATTTTATCATGTACAAGTACATCTTTACTTATCAGGTGGTACAGCTAACTTCTACATAGACTTTATTACTGTCTTCTGCAATACAATTATTTTAAAAGTTTCGTCTGCAAGAACTAAATGAATTTTTACTAGTTTTCTTGGAAAATTAATCAAAATTTGATTTTGAAGCTATTAAAAAATATTTCATCATGTACAAGTACATCTTTACTTATCAGATGGTCCAACTAAGTTCTACATAGACTTTTTTACTGTGTTCTGCAATACAATTATTTTTAAAAGTTTCCTCTGCATGAACTAAATGAATTTTTACTAGTTTTCTTGGAAAATTAATCAAAATTTGATTTTGAAGCTATTAAAAAATATTTTATCATGTACAAGTACATCTTTACTTATCAGGTGGTACAGCTAACTTCTACATAGACTTTATTACTGTCTTCTGCAATACAATTATTTTAAAAGTTTCGTCTGCAAGAACTAAATGAATTTTTACTAGTTTTCTTGGAAAATTAATCAAAATTTGATTTTGAAGCTATTAAAAAATATTTTATCATGTACAAGTACATCTTTACTTATCAGGTGGTACAGCTAACTTCTATATAGACTTTATTACTGTCTTCTGCAATACAATTATTTTAAAAGTTTCGTCTGCAAGAACTAAATGAATTTTTACTAGTTTTCTTGGAAAATTAATCAAAATTTGATTTTGAAGCTATTAAAAAATATTTCATCATGTACAAGTACATCTTTACTTATCAGGTGGTACAGCTAACTTCTACATAGACTTTATTACCGTCTTCTGCAAAACAATTATTTTTAAAAGTTTCCTCTGCAAGAACTAAATGAATTTTTACTAGTTTTCTTGGAAAATTAATCAAAATTTGATATGGAAGCTATTAAAAAATATTTCATCATGTACAAGTACATCTTTACTTATCAGATGGTCCAACTAAGTTCTACATAGACTTTTTTACTGTGTTCTGCAATACAATTATTTTTAAAAGCTTCCTCTGCATGAACTAAATGAATTTGTACCAGTTTTCTTGGAAAATTAATCACAATTTGATTTTGAAGCTATTATAAAATATTTCATCACGTACAAGTACATCTTTACTTATCAGATGGTCCAGCTAATCTCTACTTAACCCTTATTACTATCTTCTGCAATACAATTATTTTTAAAAGCTTCCTCTGCAAGAACTAAATGAATTTGTACCAGTTTTCTTGGAAAATTAATCAAAATTTGATTTTGAAGCTATTAAAAAATATTTCATCATGTACAAGTACATCTTTACTTATCAGATCGTCCAGCTAAGTTCTACATAGACTTTATTACCGTCTTCTGCAATACAATTATTTTTAGAAGTTTCCTCTGCAAGAACTAAATGAATTTTTACTAGTTTTCTTGGAAAATTAATCAAAATTTGATTTTGAAGCTATTAAAAAATATTTTATCATGTACAAGTACATCTTTACTTATCAGGTGGTACAGCTAACTTCTACATAGACTTTATTACTGTCTTCTGCAATACAATTATTTTAAAAGTTTCCTCTGCAAGAACTAAATGAATTTTTACTAGTTTTCTTGGAAAATTAATCAAAATTTGATTTTGAAGCTATTAAAAAATATTTCATCATGTACAAGTACATCTTTACTTATCAGATGGTCCAACTAAGTTCTACATAGACTTTTTTACTGTGTTCTGCAATACAATTATTTTTAAAAGTTTCCTCTGCATGAACTAAATGAATTTGTACCAGTTTTCTTGGAAAATTAATCAAAATTTGATTTTGAAGCTATTATAAAATATTTCATCATGTACAAGTACATCTTTACTTATCAGATGGTCCAACTAAGTTCTACATAGACTTTTTTACTGTGTTCTGCAATACAATTATTTTTAAAAGTTTCCTCTGCAAGAACTAAATGAATTTTTACTAGTTTTCTTGGAAAATTAATCAAAATTTGATTTTGAAGCTATTAAAAAATATTTCATCATGTACAAGTACATCTTTACTTATCAGATGGTCCAACTAAGTTCTACATAGACTTTTTTACTGTGTGCTGCAATACAATTATTTTTAAAAGTTTCCTCTGCATGAACTAAATGAATTTTTACTAGTTTTCTTGGAAAATTAATCAAAATTTGATTTTGAAGCTATTAAAAAATATTTCATCATGTACAAGTACATCTTTACTTATCAGATGGTCCAACTAAGTTCTACATAGACTTTTTTACTGTGTTCTGCAATACAATTATTTTTAAAAGTTTCCTCTGCAAGAACTAAATGAATTTTTACTAGTTTTCTTGGAAAATTAATCAAAATTTGATTTTGAAGCTATTAAAAAATATTTCATCATGTACAAGTACATCTTTACTTATCAGATGGTCCAACTAAGTTCTACATAGACTTTTTTACTGTGTTCTGCAATACAATTATTTTTAAAAGTTTCCTCTGCAAGAACTAAATGAATTTTTACTAGTTTTCTTGGAAAATTAATCAAAATTTGATTTTGAAGCTATTAAAAAATATTTCATCATGTACAAGTACATCTTTACTTATCAGATCGTCCAGCTAAGTTCTACATAGACTTTATTACCGTCTTCTGCAATACAATTATTTTTAGAAGTTTCCTCTGCAAGAACTAAATGAATTTTTACTAGTTTTCTTGGAAAATTAATCAAAATTTGATTTTGAAGCTATTAAAAAATATTTCATCATGTACAAGTACATCTTTACTTATCAGATGGTCCAACTAAGTTCTACATAGACTTTTTTACTGTGTTCTGCAATACAATTATTTTTAAAAGTTTCCTCTGCAAGAACTAAATGAATTTTTACTAGTTTTCTTGGAAAATTAATCAAAATTTGATTTTGAAGCTATTAAAAAATATTTCATCATGTACAAGTACATCTTTACTTATCAGATCGTCCAGCTAAGTTCTACATAGACTTTATTACCGTCTTCTGCAATACAATTATTTTAAAAGTTTCGTCTGCAAGAACTAAATGAATTTTTACTAGTTTTCTTGGAAAATTAATCAAAATTTGATTTTGAAGCTATTAAAAAATATTTCATCATGTACAAGTACATCTTTACTTATCAGATGGTCCAACTAAGTTCTACATAGACTTTTTTACTGTGTTCTGCAATACAATTATTTTTAAAAGTTTCCTCTGCAAGAACTAAATGAATTTTTACTAGTTTTCTTGGAAAATTAATCAAAATTTGATTTTGAAGCTATTAAAAAATATTTCATCATGTACAAGTACATCTTTACTTATCAGATCGTCCAGCTAAGTTCTACATAGACTTTATTACCGTCTTCTGCAATACAATTATTTTTAGAAGTTTCCTCTGCAAGAACTAAATGAATTTTTACTAGTTTTCTTGGAAAATTAATCAAAATTTGATTTTGAAGCTATTAAAAAATATTTCATCATGTACAAGTACATCTTTACTTATCAGATCGTCCAGCTAAGTTCTACATAGACTTTATTACCGTCTTCTGCAATACAATTATTTTTAGAAGTTTCCTCTGCAAGAACTAAATGAATTTTTACTAGTTTTCTTGGAAAATTAATCAAAATTTGATTTTGAAGCTATTAAAAAATATTTCATCATGTACAAGTACATCTTTACTTATCAGATGGTCCAACTAAGTTCTACATAGACTTTTTTACTGTGTTCTGCAATACAATTATTTTTAAAAGTTTCCTCTGCAAGAACTAAATGAATTTTTACTAGTTTTCTTGGAAAATTAATCAAAATTTGATTTTGAAGCTATTAAAAAATATTTCATCATGTACAAGTACATCTTTACTTATCAGATCGTCCAGCTAAGTTCTACATAGACTTTATTACCGTCTTCTGCAATACAATTATTTTTAGAAGTTTCCTCTGCAAGAACTAAATGAATTTTTACTAGTTTTCTTGGAAAATTAATCAAAATTTGATTTTGAAGCTATTAAAAAATATTTTATCATGTACAAGTACATCTTTACTTATCAGGTGGTACAGCTAACTTCTACATAGACTTTATTACTGTCTTCTGCAATACAATTATTTTAAAAGTTTCCTCTGCAAGAACTAAATGAATTTTTACTAGTTTTCTTGGAAAATTAATCAAAATTTGATTTTGAAGCTATTAAAAAATATTTCATCATGTACAAGTACATCTTTACTTATCAGATGGTCCAACTAAGTTCTACATAGACTTTTTTACTGTGTTCTGCAATACAATTATTTTTAAAAGTTTCCTCTGCATGAACTAAATGAATTTTTACTAGTTTTCTTGGAAAATAATTCAAAATTTGATTTTGAAGCTATTAAAAAATATTTTAGCATGTACAAGTACATCTTTACTTATCAGGTGGTACAGCTAACTTCTACATAGACTTTATTACTGTCTTCTGCAATACAATTATTTTAAAAGTTTCGTCTGCAAAAACTAAATGAATTTTTACTAGTTTTATTGGAAAATTAATCAAAATTTGATTTTGAAGCTATTAAAAAATATTTCATCATGTACAAGTACATCTTTACTTATCAGATGGTCCAACTAAGTTCTACATAGACTTTTTTACTGTGTTCTGCAATACAATTATTTTTAAAAGTTTCCTCTGCATGAACTAAATGAATTTTTACTAGTTTTCTTGGAAAATTAATCAAAATTTGATTTTGAAGCTATTAAAAAATATTTTATCATGTACAAGTACATCTTTACTTATCAGGTGGTACAGCTAACTTCTACATAGACTTTATTACTGTCTTCTGCAATACAATTATTTTAAAAGTTTCGTCTGCAAGAACTAAATGAATTTTTACTAGTTTTCTTGGAAAATTAATCAAAATTTGATTTTGAAGCTATTAAAAAATATTTCATCATGTACAAGTACATCTTTACTTATCAGATGGTCCAACTAAGTTCTACATAGACTTTTTTACTGTGTTCTGCAATACAATTATTTTTAAAAGTTTCCTCTGCATGAACTAAATGAATTTTTACTAGTTTTCTTGGAAAATTAATCAAAATTTGATTTTGAAGCTATTAAAAAATATTTTATCATGTACAAGTACATCTTTACTTATCAGGTGGTACAGCTAACTTCTACATAGACTTTATTACTGTCTTCTGCAATACAATTATTTTAAAAGTTTCGTCTGCAAGAACTAAATGAATTTTTACTAGTTTTCTTGGAAAATTAATCAAAATTTGATTTTGAAGCTATTAAAAAATATTTTATCATGTACAAGTACATCTTTACTTATCAGATCGTCCAGCTAAGTTCTACATAGACTTTATTACCGTCTTCTGCAATACAATTATTTTAAAAGTTTCGTCTGCAAGAACTAAATGAATTTTTACTAGTTTTCTTGGAAAATTAATCAAAATTTGATTTTGAAGCTACTAAAAAATATTTCATCATGTACAAGTACATCTTTACTTATCAGATCGTCCAGCTAAGTTCTACATAGACTTTATTACCGTCTTCTGCAATACAATTATTTTAAAAGTTTCGTCTGCAAGAACTAAATGAATTTTTACTAGTTTTCTTGGAAAATTAATCAAAATTTGATTTTGAAGCTATTAAAAAATATTTCATCATGTACAAGTACATCTTTACTTATCAGATGGTCCAACTAAGTTCTACATAGACTTTTTTACTGTGTTCTGCAATACAATTATTTTTAAAAGTTTCCTCTGCAAGAACTAAATGAATTTTTACTAGTTTTCTTGGAAAATTAATCAAAATTTGATTTTGAAGCTATTAAAAAATATTTCATCATGTACAAGTACATCTTTACTTATCAGATCGTCCAGCTAAGTTCTACATAGACTTTATTACCGTCTTCTGCAATACAATTATTTTTAGAAGTTTCCTCTGCAAGAACTAAATGAATTTTTACTAGTTTTCTTGGAAAATTAATCAAAATTTGATTTTGAAGCTATTAAAAAATATTTCATCATGTACAAGTACATCTTTACTTATCAGATCGTCCAGCTAAGTTCTACATAGACTTTTTTACTGTGTTCTGCAATACAATTATTTTTAAAAGTTTCCTCTGCAAGAACTAAATGAATTTTTACTAGTTTTCTTGGAAAATTAATCAAAATTTGATTTTGAAGCTATTAAAAAATATTTCATCATGTACAAGTACATCTTTACTTATCAGATCGTCCAGCTAAGTTCTACATAGACTTTATTACCGTCTTCTGCAATACAATTATTTTAAAAGTTTCGTCTGCAAGAACTAAATGAATTTTTACTAGTTTTCTTGGAAAATTAATCAAAATTTGATTTTGAAGCTATTAAAAAATATTTCATCATGTACAAGTACATCTTTACTTATCAGATGGTCCAACTAAGTTCTACATAGACTTTTTTACTGTGTTCTGCAAAACAATTATTTTTAAAAGTTTCCTCTGCAAGAACTAAATGAATTTTTACTAGTTTTCTTGGAAAATTAATCAAAATTTGATATGGAAGCTATTAAAAAATATTTCATCATGTACAAGTACATCTTTACTTATCAGATGGTCCAACTAAGTTCTACATAGACTTTTTTACTGTGTTCTGCAATACAATTATTTTTAAAAGCTTCCTCTGCAAGAACTAAATGAATTTGTACCAGTTTTCTTGGAAAATTAATCACAATTTGATTTTGAAGCTATTATAAAATATTTCATCACGTACAAGTACATCTTTACTTATCAGATGGTCCAGCTAATCTCTACTTAACCCTTATTACTATCTTCTGCAATACAATTATTTTTAAAAGCTTCCTCTGCAAGAACTAAATGAATTTGTACCAGTTTTCTTGGAAAATTAATCAAAATTTGATTTTGAAGCTATTAAAAAATATTTCATCATGTACAAGTACATCTTTACTTATCAGATCGTCCAGCTAAGTTCTACATAGACTTTATTACCGTCTTCTGCAATACAATTATTTTTAGAAGTTTCCTCTGCAAGAACTAAATGAATTTTTACTAGTTTTCTTGGAAAATTAATCAAAATTTGATTTTGAAGCTATTAAAAAATATTTTATCATGTACAAGTACATCTTTACTTATCAGGTGGTACAGCTAACTTCTACATAGACTTTATTACTGTCTTCTGCAATACAATTATTTTAAAAGTTTCCTCTGCAAGAACTAAATGAATTTTTACTAGTTTTCTTGGAAAATTAATCAAAATTTGATTTTGAAGCTATTAAAAAATATTTCATCATGTACAAGTACATCTTTACTTATCAGATGGTCCAACTAAGTTCTACATAGACTTTTTTACTGTGTTCTGCAATACAATTATTTTTAAAAGTTTCCTCTGCATGAACTAAATGAATTTGTACCAGTTTTCTTGGAAAATTAATCAAAATTTGATTTTGAAGCTATTATAAAATATTTCATCATGTACAAGTACATCTTTACTTATCAGATGGTCCAACTAAGTTCTACATAGACTTTTTTACTGTGTTCTGCAATACAATTATTTTTAAAAGTTTCCTCTGCAAGAACTAAATGAATTTTTACTAGTTTTCTTGGAAAATTAATCAAAATTTGATTTTGAAGCTATTAAAAAATATTTCATCATGTACAAGTACATCTTTACTTATCAGATGGTCCAACTAAGTTCTACATAGACTTTTTTACTGTGTGCTGCAATACAATTATTTTTAAAAGTTTCCTCTGCATGAACTAAATGAATTTTTACTAGTTTTCTTGGAAAATTAATCAAAATTTGATTTTGAAGCTATTAAAAAATATTTTATCATGTACAAGTACATCTTTACTTATCAGGTGGTACAGCTAACTTCTACATAGACTTTATTACTGTCTTCTGCAATACAATTATTTTAAAAGTTTCGTCTGCAAGAACTAAATGAATTTTTACTAGTTTTCTTGGAAAATTAATCAAAATTTGATTTTGAAGCTATTAAAAAATATTTTATCATGTACAAGTACATCTTTACTTATCAGGTGGTACAGCTAACTTCTATATAGACTTTATTACTGTCTTCTGCAATACAATTATTTTAAAAGTTTCGTCTGCAAGAACTAAATGAATTTTTACTAGTTTTCTTGGAAAATTAATCAAAATTTGATTTTGAAGCTATTAAAAAATATTTCATCATGTACAAGTACATCTTTACTTATCAGGTGGTACAGCTAACTTCTACATAGACTTTATTACCGTCTTCTGCAAAACAATTATTTTTAAAAGTTTCCTCTGCAAGAACTAAATGAATTTTTACTAGTTTTCTTGGAAAATTAATCAAAATTTGATATGGAAGCTATTAAAAAATATTTCATCATGTACAAGTACATCTTTACTTATCAGATGGTCCAACTAAGTTCTACATAGACTTTTTTACTGTGTTCTGCAATACAATTATTTTTAAAAGCTTCCTCTGCAAGAACTAAATGAATTTGTACCAGTTTTCTTGGAAAATTAATCAAAATTTGATTTTGAAGCTATTAAAAAATATTTCATCATGTACAAGTACATCTTTACTTATCAGATCGTCCAGCTAAGTTCTACATAGACTTTATTACCGTCTTCTGCAATACAATTATTTTTAGAAGTTTCCTCTGCAAGAACTAAATGAATTTTTACTAGTTTTCTTGGAAAATTAATCAAAATTTGATTTTGAAGCTATTAAAAAATATTTTATCATGTACAAGTACATCTTTACTTATCAGGTGGTACAGCTAACTTCTACATAGACTTTATTACTGTCTTCTGCAATACAATTATTTTAAAAGTTTCGTCTGCAAGAACTAAATGAATTTTTACTAGTTTTATTGGAAAATTAATCAAAATTTGATTTTGAAGCTATTAAAAAATATTTCATCATGTACAAGTACATCTTTACTTATCAGATGGTCCAACTAAGTTCTACATAGACTTTTTTACTGTGTTCTGCAATACAATTATTTTTAAAAGTTTCCTCTGCATGAACTAAATGAATTTTTACTAGTTTTCTTGGAAAATTAATCAAAATTTGATTTTGAAGCTATTAAAAAATATTTTATCATGTACAAGTACATCTTTACTTATCAGGTGGTACAGCTAACTTCTACATAGACTTTATTACTGTCTTCTGCAATACAATTATTTTAAAAGTTTCGTCTGCAAGAACTAAATGAATTTTTACTAGTTTTCTTGGAAAATTAATCAAAATTTGATTTTGAAGCTATTAAAAAATATTTCATCATGTACAAGTACATCTTTACTTATCAGATGGTCCAACTAAGTTCTACATAGACTTTTTTACTGTGTTCTGCAATACAATTATTTTTAAAAGTTTCCTCTGTAAGAACTAAATGAATTTTTACTAGTTTTCTTGGAAAATTAATCAAAATTTGATTTTGAAGCTATTAAAAAATATTTCATCATGTACAAGTACATCTTTACTTATCAGGTGGTACAGCTAACTTCTACATAGACTTTATTACCGTCTTCTGCAAAACAATTATTTTTAAAAGTTTCCTCTGCAAGAACTAAATGAATTTTTACTAGTTTTCTTGGAAAATTAATCAAAATTTGATATGGAAGCTATTAAAAAATATTTCATCATGTACAAGTACATCTTTACTTATCAGATGGTCCAACTAAGTTCTACAAAGACTTTTTTACTGTGTTCTGCAATACAATTATTTTTAAAAGCTTCCTCTGCAAGAACTAAATGAATTTGTACCAGTTTTCTCGGAAAATTAATCAAAATTTGATTTTGAAGCTATTATAAAATATTTCATCACGTACAAGTACAGCTTTACTTATCAGATGGTCCAGCTAATCTCTACTTAACCCTTATTACTATCTTCTGCAATACAATTATTTTTAAAAGCTTCCTCTGCAAGAACTAAATGAATTTGTACCAGTTTTCTTGGAAAATTAATCAAAATTTGATTTTGAAGCTATTATAAAATATTTCATCATGTACAAGTACATCTTTACTTATCAGATGGTCCAACTAAGTTCTACATAGACTTTTTTACTGTGTTCTGCAATACAATTATTTTTAAAAGTTTCCTCTGCAAGAACTAAATGAATTTTTACTAGTTTTCTTGGAAAATTAATCAAAATTTGATTTTGAAGCTATTAAAAATATTTCATCATGTACAAGTACATCTTTACTTATCAGGTGGTACAGCTAACTTCTACATAGACTTTATTACCGTCTTCTGCAATACAATTATTTTTAAAAGTTTCCTCTGCAAGAACTAAATGAATTTTTACTAGTTTTCTTGGAAAATTAATCAAAATTTGATATGGAAGCTATTAAAAAATATTTCATCATGTACAAGTACATCTTTACTTATCAGATGGTCCAACTAAGTTCTACATAGACTTTTTTACTGTGTTCTGCAATACAATTATTTTTAAAAGCTTCCTCTGCAAGAACTAAATGAATTTGTACCAGTTTTCTTGGAAAATTAATCAAAATTTGATTTTGAAGCTATTAAAAAATATTTCATCACGTACAATTACATCTTTACTTATCAGATGGTCCAGCTAATCTCTACTTAGGCCTTATTACTGTCTTCTGCAATACAATTATTTTTAAAAGCTTCCTCTGCAAGAACTATATGAATTTGTACTAGTTTTCTTGTAAAATTAATCAAAATTTGATTTTGAAGCTATTAAAAAATATTTCATCATGTACAAGTACATCTTTACTTATCAGATGGTCCAACTAAGTTCTACATAGACTTTTTTACTGTGTTCTGCAATACAATTATTTTTAAAAGTTTCCTCTGCAAGAACTAAATGAATTTTTACTAGTTTTCTTGGAAAATTAATCAAAATTTGATATGGAAGCTATTAAAAAATATTTCATCATGTACAAGTACATCTTTACTTATCAGATGGTCCAACTAAGTTCTACATAGACTTTTTTACTGTGTTCTGCAATACAATTATTTTTAAAAGCTTCCTCTGCAAGAACTAAATGAATTTGTACCAGTTTTCTTGGAAAATTAATCAAAATTTGATTTTGAAGCTATTATAAAATATTTCATCACGTACAAGTACATCTTTACTTATCAGATGGTCCAGTTAATCTCTACTTAACCCTTATTACTATCTTCTGCAATACAATTATTTTTAAAAGCTTCCTCTGCAAGAACTAAATGAATTTGTACCAGTTTTCTTGGAAAATTAATCAAAATTTGATTTTGAAGCTATTAAAAAATATTTCATCACGTACAATTACATCTTTACTTATCAGATGGTCCAGCTAATCTCTACTTAGGCCTTATTACTGTCTTCTGCAATACAATTATTTTTAAAAGCTTCCTCTGCAAGAACTATATGAATTTGTACTAGTTTTCTTGTAAAATTAATCACAATTTGATTTTGAAGCTATTAAAAAATATTTCATCATGTACAAGTACATCTTTACTTATCAGATGGTCCAACTAAGTTCTACATAGACTTTTTTACTGTGTTCTGCAATACAATTATTTTTAAAAGTTTCCTCTGCAAGAACTAAATGAATTTTTACTAGTTTTCTTGGAAAATTAATCAAAATTTGATATGGAAGCTATTAAAAAATATTTCATCATGTACAAGTACATCTTTACTTATCAGATGGTCCAACTAAGTTCTACATAGACTTTTTTACTGTGTTCTGCAATACAATTATTTTTAAAAGCTTCCTCTGCAAGAACTAAATGAATTTGTACCAGTTTTCTTGGAAAATTAATCAAAATTTGATTTTGAAGCTATTATAAAATATTTCATCACGTACAAGTACATCTTTACTTATCAGATGGTCCAGTTAATCTCTACTTAACCCTTATTACTATCTTCTGCAATACAATTATTTTTAAAAGCTTCCTCTGCAAGAACTAAATGAATTTGTACCAGTTTTCTTGGAAAATTAATCAAAATTTGATTTTGAAGCTATTAAAAAATATTTCATCACGTACAATTACATCTTTACTTATCAGATGGTCCAGCTAATCTCTACTTAGGCCTTATTACTGTCTTCTGCAATACAATTATTTTTAAAAGCTTCCTCTGCAAGAACTATATGAATTTGTACTAGTTTTCTTGTAAAATTAATCAAAATTTGATTTTGAAGCTATTAAAAAATATTTCATCATGTACAAGTACATCTTTACTTATCAGATGGTCCAACTAAGTTCTACATAGACTTTTTTACTGTGTTCTGCAATACAATTATTTTTAAAAGTTTCCTCTGCAAGAACTAAATGAATTTTTACTAGTTTTCTTGGAAAATTAATCAAAATTTGATATGGAAGCTATTAAAAAATATTTCATCATGTACAAGTACATCTTTACTTATCAGATGGTCCAACTAAGTTCTACATAGACTTTTTTACTGTGTTCTGCAATACAATTATTTTTAAAAGCTTCCTCTGCAAGAACTAAATGAATTTGTACTAGTTTTCTTGGAAAATTAATCAAAATTTGATTTTGAAGCTATTAAAAAATATTTCATCATGTACAAAGTACATCACTTTACTTATCAGATGGGTAGCATAGTTTCATCCCCAAATGTTCGACTGTTGCACCAGAATCGGAGACTTTGGATGAGAATCTACAGGTGCACGTTGATTTCTAATTCTACTGATTTAATTTTGCTTTTATGCAGCTTTAGTATTAGTTTTAGATCATTTTCTGATCCAATATACTCAGGTGTCTCTCAAATGGGCTAATCAAGTCTCTAATCATGGGAAACTTTCCAAAAAGCATTTAAAATTTTTAATTTTTGTAAATAATTTATAAATGTGAGAAGTTTTAAAGTCAACACATATTGTATTACGTACAAGTGTAGTAAGATATAAACGTTTGAAAATTTTTAATAAAGCTTTCAGCTTTATATTCAAAACTCAAACAAGCTTTTAAGCTCACAAAGTATTATAGTAAATATTTAACAGATTATGAAATTAGTATAAACGAATATAGCTTTTAACAGTTATTAGTGAAAGGATAATAATATATAAAAAATATAACTAATATCAGTCGAGAAAAGTTCTAACAGAAATAAAATATACGAATAAATTGCTATATTAAGATCTTCAATTGCTCCCACGATGTCGCTAATATTTAATGAACTAACAATTCAAGAGGGAAACTTAAATAACTACACTTTAATTAAATTGAAAATAGTTTCACTCAATTTTTTAATTAAATTAAATTATTTTTATACCCCTACGGAATTTAAAAAAAAAATTAAAAGCAACTTTTATTCGTTTTCTCTCTTTTTGTCATCAACCTTCTTGGTTAAAACTATCCCTAAGTCACTTAGTGGATTGCTATGTTAACTCGTCTAACAGTTTGTATTTATCTGAACTATTTGCAAATCTGGCAGATCTGTCTAATTAGTAATTAGTAATTAATTACGTCTACTAAGACAGATATTTTTTTATACTCGGATAGAGAATTTTGTGCCCTATAATTATTATTAGAGGTCAAATTACCCTCAGACCACTTCTTAAGGAGCTACAGTCGGGAGAGACAACATGTTGTTAAAAACGGCTTAATATGTATTTTTTTCTTGTGTATGTATTTTCTTAGATTAATTACGACAACCAAGACAGATGATTTCATTGGTTCGGAGAGAGAATTTTATGCTCTGTAAGTTTTATTAAGGGTAAAATTACTCTCAGACTATTCCCTAAAGGGCTAGAGTCGGGAGAGACACAGCTTGTAGTAAAAAAACAGCTTAATACCTGTTTTTTTCCTTTTGGTTTATTTTTCTAGATTAATTATGTCAACTAAAATAATTGTTTTTATATGCTCGGATAGCGAATGTCATGCTCTATAATTTTTATTAGGAACGTAAGGAACTAGGAGATAACGTAAGTTGTAAAAGTGGGTCTAAGTCAATCCCCAATTGAGCTATTGTAATTGAGGCCCACTTCTTTACATACACACAAGTAGGTAATTGATACTTTTGTCCTATTTTTAGTACTGGAAGGAAATTGATTCACAATAGAAAGAGATTCTTTTACGTTGTTTTTCCAAAGATTTCACATCTTAATCTTCCTACTAATGATTTTTTTATACATATGGCATCAACTTACTACTTTTTTTATAAGTCTAGGTCAAACAATAGGTAAATCCTTTGTTACTAATAATTGACGCAAAAGAAAATAGTTGTTTACGTGTATTTCCATGCGATTTTTTTTTGGTGGCGGAATATCCATGTCTGTTTTTTAATGAAACCCATTACTGAATCAAGGGAAGGACGTCTAGAAATAATGGTTTAGCTAAAAAAGTAAAATAGAGCAATTTGCGAAATTAAGGCTGATTTGAGAAATGATATAAATTAGAGAGAGTAAAACATAAAGTTGGAATATTTGAATATCCATTATATCAAAAATGTGTGTTTTTAAGAAAAATTTTATATCCTTTGAGAAAAACTAAATGAAAACAGAGAAGAAAAGTGTGTAGTTGATTAAGTCTCCCGACTGCAACACTTGTCGCTTTTTCAACGCACTCTTTTTTTTATCCTATTTTTTATTACAATCAAGATTCCTTCTGATAGAGAACTTTATGCTCTATAATTTTTATTAGAAGTAAAACTACCCTCAGATCACTCCTTAAGGAGCTAGAGCCGGGAGAGACACCCTAAGTTGTAAAAATCAATAGAAATTTTTTTCTTTTTCATTAATTTTGACAGATTAATTATGACCACTAAGACAAATACTTTTAGGTTTTCGGATAGATGATTTTATGCTCAATAATTTTTATAAGAGGTATAACTACCCTCAGATTACTCTTTAGGGAGCTAGAGCCGGGAGAGACACCCTAAGTTGTAAAAATCGACTTAATTGAAATTTTTTTCTTTTTCATTAATTTTGACAGATTAATTATGGCCACGAAGACAAATACTTTTAGGTCTTCTGATAAATAATTTTATGCTCTATAATTTTTATGAGGTAAAACTACCCTCACATCACTCCTTAAGGAGCTAGAGCCGGGAGAGACACCCTAAGTTGTAAAAATCGACTTAATAGAAATTTTTTTCTTTTTCATTAATTTTGACAGATTAATTATGTCCACTAAGACAAATACTTTTAGGTCTTCTGATAAATAATTTTATGCTCTATAATTTTTATGAGGTAAAACTACCCTCACATCACTCCTTAAGGAGCTAGAGCCGGGAGAGACACCCTAAGTTGTAAAAATCGACTTAATAGAAATTTTTTTCTTTTTCATTAATTTTGACAGATTAATTATGACCACTAAGACAAATACTTTTAGGTCTTCTGATAGATAATTTTATGCTCTATAATTTTTATAAGAAGTAAAACTACCCTCAGATCACTCCTTAAGGAGCTAGAGCCGGGAGAGACACCCTAAGCTGTAAAAATCGACTTAATTGAAATTTTTTTCTTTTTCATTAATTTTGACAGATTAATTATGGCCACGAAGACAAATACTTTTAGGTCTTCTGATAAATAATTTTATGCTCTATAATTTTTATGAGGTAAACCTACCCTCACATCACTCCTTAAGGAGCTAGAGCCGGTAGAGACACCCTAAGTTGTAAAAATCGACTTAATTGAAATTTTTTTCTTTTTCATTAATTTTGACAGATTAATTATGGCCACGAAGACAAATACTTTTAGGTCTTCTGATAAATAATTTTATGCTCTATAATTTTTATGAGGTAAAACTACCCTCACATCACTCCTTAAGGAGCTAGAGCCGGGAGAGACACCCTAAGTTGTAAAAATCGACTTAATAGAAATTTTTTTCTTTTTCATTAATTTTGACAGATTAATTATGTCCACTAAGACAAATACTTTTAGGTGTTCTGATAAATAATTTTATGCTCTATAATTTTTATGAGGTAAAACTACCCTCACATCACTCCTTAAGGAGCTAGAGCCGGGAGAGACACCCTAAGTTGTAAAAATCGACTTAATAGAAATTTTTTTCTTTTTCATTAATTTTGACAGATTAATTATGACCACTAAGACAAATACTTTTAGGTCTTCTGATAGATAATTTTATGCTCTATAATTTTTATAAGAAGTAAAACTACCCTCAGATCACTCCTTAAGGAGCTAGAGCCGGGAGAGACACCCTAAGCTGTAAAAATCGACTTAATTGAAATTTTTTTCTTTTTCATTAATTTTGACAGATTAATTATGGCCACGAAGGCAAATACTTTTAGGTCTTCTGATAAATAATTTTATGCTCTATAATTTTTATGAGGTAAAACTACCCTCACATCACTCCTTAAGGAGCTAGAGCCGGTAGAGACACCCTAAGTTGTAAAAATCGACTTAATAGAAATTTTTTTCTTTTTCATTAATTTTGACAGATTAATTATGACCACTAAGACAAATACTTTTAGGTGTTCTGATAAATAATTTTATGCTCTATAATTTTTATGAGGTAAAACTACCCTCACATCACTCCTTAAGGAGCTAGAGCCGGGAGAGACACCCTAAGTTGTAAAAATCGACTTAATAGAAATTTTTTTCTTTTTCATTAATTTTGACAGATTAATTATGACCACTAAGACAAATACTTTTAGGTCTTCTGATAGATAATTTTATGCTCTATAATTTTTATAAGAAGTAAAACTACCCTCAGATCACTCCTTAAGGAGCTAGAGCCGGGAGAGACACCCTAAGCTGTAAAAATCGACTTAATTGAAATTTTTTTCTTTTTCATTAATTTTGACAGATTAATTATGGCCACGAAGGCAAATACTTTTAGGTCTTCTGATAAATAATTTTATGCTCTATAATTTTTATGAGGTAAAACTACCCTCACATCACTCCTTAAGGAGCTAGAGCCGGTAGAGACACCCTAAGTTGTAAAAATCGACTTAATAGAAATTTTTTTCTTTTTCATTAATTTTGACAGATTAATTATGGCCACGAAGACAAATACTTTTAGGTCTTCTGATAAATAATTTTATGCTCTATAATTTTTATGAGGTAAAACTACCCTCACATCACTCCTTAAGGAGCTAGAGCCGGGAGAGACACCCTAAGTTGTAAAAATCGACTTAATAGAAATTTTTTTCTTTTTCATTAATTTTGACAGATTAATTATGTCCACTAAGACAAATACTTTTAGGTCTTCTGATAAATAATTTTATGCTCTATAATTTTTATGAGGTAAAACTACCCTCACATCACTCCTTAAGGAGCTAGAGCCGGGAGAGACACCCTAAGTTGTAAAAATCGACTTAATAGAAATTTTTTTCTTTTTCATTAATTTTGACAGATTAATTATGACCACTAAGACAAATACTTTTAGGTCTTCTGATAGATAATTTTATGCTCTATAATTTTTATAAGAAGTAAAACTACCTTCAGATCACTCCTTAAGGAGCTAGAGCCGGGAGAGACACCCTAAGTTGTAAAAATCGACTTAATAGAAATTTTTTTCTTTTTCATTAATTTTGACAGATTAATTATGTCCACTAAGACAAATACTTTTAGGTCTTCTGATAGACAATTTTATGCTCTATAATTTCTATGAGGTAAAACTACCCTCACATCACTCCTTAAGGAGCTAGAGCCGGGAGAGACACCCTAAGTTGTAAAAATCGACTTAATTGAAATTTTTTTCTTTTTCATTAATTTTGACAGATTAATTATGGCTACTAAGACAAATACTTTTAGGTCTTCTGATAGATAATTTTATGCTCTATAATTTCTATAATTTTTAAAATTTTGTTTTGTGCAAGTTGCATATAAATCGGTTTCCTTTTAGGGTTTGCTTAATGTAAGATTGAAAAAAACCAATAGCAATACACCCTGAAGTGTTTTCAATCAAGAAATATAGACAGAAATTTTCAGACATTTCAATACCACTTCAAATTATTAAAACTTATAAAAGTTGAATTTTCAATTTAAAAAACTTCCCATACGATTTTTTTATGTCTAACGTGTAGTTGAAAAAATTTAATTTTATTGGAAGTCGTAGAGGGTTGGTTCTACGTAAGACGTTGAACTATAAAGTAGGAAGTTCAAGGTATGAGGTTCGATTACTCTTGTACTTATTATGTTGCCCTCAGAGTGTAATAATAGCTAACCGGAAGTAACCTACTAGCCGCACTGCTTTCATTATAAGCTCAAGCTTAAAATTTAACGATTGGCCGATCGGTATTAGTCAAACCCCAAGAGCGTTCCACAGCGTAATTAAAAGAGATATTATACGACCTTATTTTAAAAATTTTCATTTGGCTTTAAAAGGACTTTTTCGTGCGCATTTAAAATTTGTAACATTTATAAATATACAAAGTGTTGTTTCCACAAAAGAAATAATAAATTAATAAAGATTCTGGTCTTGGAAAAATTAAAATAATAAATTTTTTTTTTTCAATGATCGGAGTCATTTCAAAAGTATCGAGTTGAGCCCGCGATTGTAAACTGCAGCAGGCGACCTAGGGGTATATAAATTGGCAGGGGGCACTTATGAATTGTGGCTTAGTTTAAAAGTAAGAAACTAACTTTTTTTTATTATTTTTTCCGCTGCAATTCACTTCTTGCCCAGGTGTGCAAATTAAAAGCTAAATTAAATTTACCAAACTTATATTTTTGAAAAGAGAAAAAAAAACTGCAGTTCAACGATATCATATTCAACTTGAAAACAAAGCTTATCAAATATCGCTGAAGTATTAATTTTTTATTTTCATAATTAATTAAACGAATAGACAATTTATTAGTTACATAATGCAAATTGTAATATTTTTTAATGCACATTCTAATGCGCAAATCACTATTTTTTTAAACCAATTAAATTTTTACATTGTGCGGTTAAACACGACCCGTTTTGTTACAGTTGATGCTGTATATGCAGCAGCCCATGCTATCCACAACATTATACTAGATGAGTGTGGCTCAGACCCATTTTACGTTTGCGACCAACTCAAACCTGCACCTCTAGGAATGCAAGTTTTGAAATATTTACGAAACGTCTCCTTTATTGGTAAGTAATTAAAAAAAAAGTTTGTTAAAAAATACACAACTTTTAAAAATATTACATAAATATTAGATAAAAGCTTTTTCGAGTTTTTCATAAATGTTTTTCATGTTGTTCTGCAAAAATCATGAGTGATCACTTTTGCTGTTACCTTATTAACCCTATTACTCTATCCTTTTTTTTCAAAATTTAATTATGAGGCGAATCTTTGAGTTGTATAAGGTTAATTGGGTAGGCCGAACGATTGTTATTGATGGTCGTTGGTGAAAGTGCTTTACGAATCATGCTTTACGGCATCGAGCCCACGACCTCGTAAATGATAGCCCTTTCAACTTCCATTTTTAAGTTTTCCTTTCCAAAGAGGAATTTTTAATCAAATCAAAAGTTGTTTCGATCGTAAACAAAAGTTGACAACCCTCGAATAAAGTTAAGTGCAAAATTGTTATTCTTATGTTTCATAATCAAAATGGATATCAATTTAATATACCGGGTGGCTGGGATTAAAATAAGTCAAAATTTTAAAATGGATTTTCTCAAAATTTACTCTAGAAAATTTTTTTGCGAGTGGGCGGGAAAGTTAATATTTAGACATTTCGCTCGCAACCGTTAGCGACTTTAATATCCGGTTGATATCACAAATAGTCATAATTCTTGATAGGGTAAGTTTCAAAGAAGGTAAGATATTTGTATAAAATATCTTTTCTCAATCTCCTTGCCCCTAACCTAAACAGGCCCCGCCTAACCTAATTTAACGTCGGTAGTTACTAACGCCGGGTTAATAAAAAAACCTAAGGCTAGCGTCGGTAGTAATTAACACCGCAGCCAGCAAGGCCGACTTAGAGCTGGATTACTAAAGAAAACTTAAAGTTAGCGTCAGTAGTAACTAACGTCGGAGCCGGCAAGGCTGGACTGGGAATGGATTACTATAGAAAACCTAAGGCTAGCGTTGATAGTAACAAACGTCGTAGCGGACAAGACCGGCCTGGGACTGGATTATTAAAAAAACCTAAAGCTAGCGTCAGTAGTAACTAATGTCGAAGCCAGCAAGGCTGGACTGGGAATGGATTACTAAAGAAAACCTAAGGCTAGCGTTGATAGTAACAAACGCCGTAGCGGACAAGACCGGCCTGGGACTGGATTATTAAAAAAACCTAAAGCTAGCGTCAGTAGTAACTAATGTCGAAGCCAGCAAGGCCGGCCTGGGACTGGATTACTAAAAAAACCTAAGGCTAGCGTCGATAGTAACAAAAGCCGGAGCTGGTAAGGCCGGCCTGGGACTGGATTATTTAAAAACCTAAAGCTAGCGTCGGTAGTAACTAACGCCACAGCCGGCAAGGCCGGCCTGGGGCTGGACTACTAAAAATAAAGGTTTTCTTTTTCTAAAAAGGCTAGCGTTAATAGTAACAAAAGCCGGAGCCGGAAATGCCTGTCTGGGACTGGATAACAAAAAAACCTAAAGCTACCGTCGGTAGTAAGAAAAGCCTGAGCCGGCAAGGCCGGCCTGGGGCTGGATTAAAAAGAAAAACCTAAGGCTACCGTAGGTAGTAACGAACGCCTGAGCCGACAAGGTCGGCCTGGGGATGGATCAATAAAAAAAACCAAGGCTAGCGACGGTAGCAATTAACTCCTGACCCGGTAAGACTGTTGTGGATCGCTACGATAGTAACTAACACCGCAGCCGACAAGGCCGGCTTGGGGCTGGATTAATAAAAAACCTAAGGCTAGCTTCAGTAGTAACTATCGCCACAGCCGGCAAGGCCAGCCTAGGGCTGGATTAATAAGAAAAACCTAAGGCTAGCGTCGATAGTAACAAAAGCCGGAGCTGGTAAGGCCGGCCTGGGACTGGATTATTTAAAAACCTAATGCTAGCGTCGGTAGTAACTAACACCGCAGCCGACAAGACAGGCTTGGGGTTGGATTAATAAAAAAACTAATAAAAAAAATTAATAAAAAAAAGGCTAGCGTAATTAGTAACTAACGCCACAGCCGGCAAGGCCGGCCTGGGGCTGGACTACTAAAAATAAAGGGTTTCTTTTTCTAAAAATGCTAGCGTTAATAGTAACAAAAGCCGGAGCCGGAAATGCCTGTCTGGGACTGGATAACTAAAAAAACCTAAGGCTAGCGTCGGTAGTAAGAAAAGCCGGAGCCGGCAAGGCCAGCCTGGAGCTGGATTATTAAAAAATATATAAGGCTAGCGTCGGTAGTAACAAAGGCCGGAGCCGGCAAGGCCGGCCTGGGGTTGGATTACTAAGAAAACCTAAGTCTAGCGTCGGTAGTAACAAACGACGGAGCCGACAAGGCCGGCTTGGGGCTGGATTAATAAAAAAGCCTAAGGCTAGCTTCAGTAGTAGCTATCGCAACAGCCGGCAAGGCCGGCCTGGGGCTGGATTAATAAGAAAAACTTAAGGCTAGCGTAGGTAGTAACGAACGCCTGAGCCGACAAGGTTGGCCTGGGGATGGATTAATAAAAAAAAACAAGGCTAGCGACGGTAGCAATATATGCCTGAACCGGTAAGACTGTTGTGGATCGCTACGGTAGTAAGTAACACCGCAGCCGACAAGGTCGGCCTGGGGATGGACCAATAAAAAAACCAAGGCTAGCGACGGTAGCAATTAACGCCTGAGCCGGTAAGACTGTTGTGGATCTGGATTAATAAAAAACCTAAGGCTAACACCAATAGTAACCATCGCCGGAGCCGGCAAGACCGGCTTGGGACTGGATCAATAAAAAAACCTAAGGCTCGCTACGGTAGTAACTAACACCGCAGCCGAGAAGGCCGGCTTGGGGCTCGATTAATAAAAAAACCTAAGGCTAGCTTCAGTAGTAACTAACGCCACAGCCGGCAAGGCCGGCCTGGGGCTGGATTAATAAAAAAAACGTAAGGCTAGCGTCGGTAGTAACGAACGCCTGAGCCGACAAGGTTGGCCTGGGGATGGATCAATAAAGAAACCAAGGCTAGCGACGGTAGCAATTAACGACTGAGCCGGTAAGACTGTTGTGGATCTGGATTAATAAAAAACCTAAGGCTAACATCAGTAGTAACTAACGCCGGAGCCGGCAAGACCGGCTTGGGACTGGATCAATAAAAAAAACTAATGCTCGCTACGGTATTAACTAACACCGCAGCCGACAAGGCCGGCGTGGGGCTGGATTAATAAAAAAAACCTAAGGCTAGCGTAAGTAGTAACTAACGCCACAGCCGGCAAGGTCGGCCTGGGGCTGGATTACTAAAAAACCTAAGGCTAGCGTCGGTAGTAAGAAAAGCCGGAGCCGGCAAGGCCGGCTTGGAGCTGGATTATTAAAAAATATATATGGCTAGCGTCGATAGTAAGAAAGGTCGGAGCCGGCAAGGCAGGCCTGGGGCTGGATTATTAAAGAAACCTAAGTCTAGCGTCGGTAATAACTAATACCAGAGCCGGCAAGGTCGGCCTGGGGCTGGATCATTAAAATAACCAAGGCTAGCGATGGTAGTAATTAATTAAAAAAAAACCAAAGCTATCGTCGGTAACTAACGCCGGAGCCATCTTTTGCTATTTGCGACATTTGCGATATCAACCGGGTATTAAGTCGCTAACGGTTACGAGCGGAATTTCTAAATATCAACTTTCCCGCCCATTCTCTAAAAACCCCCCTCTTAACCGGAAATAGGAATAGTACGCACAAAAAAGTTACCAGTATGGCCACATCCGTTGTTTCTTGTTTCAAAAACATAAAAAAAATTCTTTTTTTAGCACCATTATGGTCTTCTTATGGAACGGGAATTAAACGGTTTCCCATGTTATTTTCCCTATGTTCTATAATTGAATTGTCGCCCGGTATAAAAAGAATAAACTTTTGTACTTTTGGGGTAGAAAAATTTTATTGCGAATAGTACATTCTAATAAATTGTCAACATCGACATTTGCAAATTTATGATGGCCATAAACATTGATATTCCCTTGCATAGTTTTCACACTTTTAGGTGTGCGTGCGTGTAGGCACAAAACGATCTGATTTCAAACATTCTACCTAACTTAATAGACCCAAAAACATTAGTAGCGTTTGTAAAAAAGTTTATACACTTCACTAAATTGAGTTAACATATTTTTTTATAGTTGGTTTCTTTTTATTTAACTAAAAAAAATTACTGTTACACTAACCCCTATAAAATACAAGGAGATTTTTTTAAGTGGTATTTAAGGTACTTAAGTGGTAGCAAAAAGTTGCATATTTTGATGACCTTTAAAAATACGTTTAGAAAATTTCAAAAATCAAAATGGTTTCCGAGATAACGCAGAAAAACTGAAAATTTGCAATTTGACATTAGGTTCAAAATGGCTTACTTCAAAAAAAAATTTTAAGGAAAAATATTTAGGAGATTTAAAAAGCTATCAAACGATACCAAACTTGACTTTTTATCACATCGACGCTAAGCGTCGCGACTTTCACCTTTTCATTTTCTTACCTATCATTTTAGCGTCAATGTGATAAAAAGTCGAGTTTGGTATCGTTTGATAGATTTTTTAATTTCTTAAAAATTTAACCCTAGAATTTTTTTTCTAAAGTAAGCCATTTTGAAACTACAGTCAAAAAACGAAATTGCCAATTTTTAGTTTTTTTGCGTTATCTCGAAAAATATTTTGAATTTTGAAATTTTCTAAACGGATTCTTAAAGTTCATCAAAACATGCAACTTTTTGCTAGTTTAACCGATTTCGTAACTGTTACGGTTTTCGAGATCCCAATGTTAGTGCTACTTAAAAAAATCACCTTGTAGATAGGGTGTAAGAAAAATGGTTAGGGAAGAAAAAATTTGTTACGCTACTGTTACTCTAAGACAATTTAATAAAATCTTATTTATTATTATAGGTCGCCAAGGTACAGAAATACGATTCAATACAGATGGCGATGCTTATGGAAGTTATAACATTTATCAATACCAACGACACCCCGATGGAAGATACGACTATTGTCAAATAGGTGCATGGAAAGAATCGTAAGTACGCTTCTTAATTTTTGTGTCAAATACTTTTATTTTAGTATTATTTTCACAAAAACGTACACTTATTGATCGATCCACTACCGGATAGGTGATTTACGACACACCAAACTTCTTCAAATATAAGTTGATTGTTAGTCAGTAGCGGAGCTTTTTTCTTATCTTAAATCATCCGACCTTTCAAAATAAAAATAAATTCCACTAATTTTCACAAAATACAGATAAAAAACTGTTTATATACTACGGTCCCGTTTTTGAGGTTTTTGCTTATATCTCAAAAATGGTGCGTCCTAGGGAAAAAATTACTTCAATTAAAATGAAAGCTTATTAAATTTCCTACAAGATTACTCTAATTTATTATTTTCTATTTATTATAGTTTTCGAGATATCCGCTCGCAAAAATCGTTAATGAGTGAAAAAAGTTTTGTTAGAGGCAAAATTTGTTTTTTAAATATTAATAATCTTTGCGAGCGGATATCTCAAAAACTATAAGAAATAGAAAAAAAATTAATAACAACAATCTTGTAGCAAATTTAATAATCTTTCATTTTACTAAGAATAATTTTTTTTCTAGGACTCACCATTTTTGAGATAAGAGCAAAAACCTCAAAAATGGGACTTTTTCACCCCTTTCCTCCCTTAGCTATTGTAGCTAGGACCGGGGACTTTTAGTATATTTACTACAGTTTTGTGGTTATGATAGAAATTTTTTGTTCATAAAAAGCAATATTTTGTGAATTGTTAGTGAAAGTTTTTGGTTTGTGAAAAGTTGTGGAAATGATGTTTAGGAAAAAGTTGTTTTTTTGATAAAACAAAATATATTGTAGAAATTCAAAAAAACGTGTAAGCCGTTAGTATATTTAAATTTTAGAAAACTTTATCCATTTATTCAAAAGCATAAAGAAAATCGTAAAGTATTATAATTATGACATCCGCAGGCAGTTGTTGGGGAAGTTAGCGAACAAACTTTTGTCTCGTGACGATGAAATTAGCAGTATGTTATGAATTACAACCATAGTAAAAATATTAAAACAACAGTTATACACTAGCAATCTTGTGTAAACTCAAACTTTTATTATTACAAATGTGTTAGATAAATATAAAATCAAAAAAGAATTTTTCAAAAATAAGTTTTTATCTGTAACGATACTCCCTCGACGTCTTCAACTTTCAACTCTTGTTACAAACTTTCCCTCTTGCTTAATGCATTTTTATATATTAAAAAAAGTGTGTTTTTCTTTAGATAAATTTTCTTATACAACTCCCAGTACATTTAACTTATAATTACAACAAAATTAAGTTTATAAATCACATTTCACCTACCAAACTTCTTTACAGGGTGAGTCTCAACGATAAGTCAATTCAACTTCCGATATAATTTTTTATGACTTTTAAAATAGAACACTCAGTATATTTTGCAAATTTACTATCAGAATTTTGCAAGGTATCCAAATATGTAAAAATTTACAGGGTGTTCCATTTGAAAATTACGAGTTATTGTCATTTGAAAATGAGTAACTTTGGGTCGCTTTAATGAACACCCTGTACAATTTAATAGAACTTTTTTACTTTCAACACATGCAGGAGAATCATAACTACTTAGAAGAAAAATTTCGTTATTATTCCTTGAACAGCCGCTTTAGTACGACTTTATAAAGCACTGCGTGTTGCGGGCATTTTTTTGAGAAAAAATTAATAACCTGGCAACACCGCAGATAAATTAAAAATTTTTAATATAGGCATGTAGGCGACTTAATGCCAAGTTAAAATATAGAAAAATATACAGGGTGTTTCATTTGAAAATTACGAGTTATAGTCATTTGAAAATGAGTAACTTTGGGAAGCACGGCGTGTTGCGGACGTTTTTTAGAGAAAAAAATTGATAACCAGGCAACACCGCAGAAAAATTTAAATTTTTTACTATGGACATGTAGGCGACTTAATGCCAAGTTAAAATATAGAAAAATATACAGGGTGTTATATTTGAAAATTACGAATTATGGTCATTTGAAGATGAGTAACTTTGGGCCGCTTTAATGAACACCCTGTACAATTTAATAGAACTTTTTTATTTTCAACACATGCAAGAGAGTCATAACTACTTAGAAGAAAAATTTCGTTATTATTCCTTGAACAGCCGCTTTAGTACGACTTTATAAAGCACTGCGTGTTGCGGGTATTTTGAGAAAAAAATTAATAACCGGGCAACACCGCAAATAATTTAAAAATTTTTAATATAGGCATGTAGGCGACTTAATGCCAAGTTTAAATATAGAAAAATATACAGGGTGTTTCATTTGAAAATTACGAGTTATAGTCATTTGAAAATGAGTAACTTTGGGAAGCACAGCGTGTTGCGGGCATTTTTTAGAGAAAAAAATTAATAACCAGACAACACCGCAGAAAAATTTAAATTTTTTACTATGGACATGAAGGCGACTTAATGCCAAGTTAAAATATAGAAAATATACAGGGTGTTATATTTGAAAATTACGAATTATGGTCATTTGAAGATGAGTAACCTTGGGTCGCTTTAATGAACACCCTGTACAACTTAATAGAAATTTTTTATTTTCAACGCATAGACGAAAGTCATAACTACTTACGACAAAAATTTCGTTATTATTCCTTGAACAATGGCTTTAGTACGATTTTATAAAGCACCATAGAGCTCGACTTTTCTTTTCGTGAATATAATCCTCGATCTAGGTACTGGATTGTATAGGATCTGTTAGTTCACAGATCAAAGAAAAGAACTGACTCAACGTCAAATTTCGTTCTTCAAAACTTTTCTTAAGCGTAAACCAAAACTTTTTTAAATTATATTTTATGGCAGGTTTTTGAAGTCACGCGTAGCGTAACACCCACCTTACAAAAATTATTACCAATGTAACAGATTTATTCTAATTACCGGTATTAGTAGGCTAAAAATTGTTAACTGTATGCCGACTTTTGACAATATGGTGCACTATATTCGCACGCAAGCTATAACTTCGTTTCAAGGTCATGCGTGTTGCATAAGTGCGTCAAGTCTAAAACTAAAAAATTTATCATATTTCCTAAAGTCACTATATCAAGTGTTTGGTATTATCGGATAGCTAATTTTACAAGATTTCAAAATATTCAAAAATATACAGGGTGTTCCATTTTAATTAAGAAATTTGATATCATTTCCGGTTAAACCGAAAATCAAAATATAAAGTGTTTAATATCGTGTAACAGCTAATTTTACAAGCTTTCAAAATATTTAAAAATATACAGGGTGTTCCATTTAAATAAAGAAACTTGTACTCATTTCCGGTGAAATTGGAAGTCAAAGTATGAAGTGTTTGGTATCATTTAACAGCTAATTTTAGAAGCTTTTAAACTATTTAATCATATACAGAGTGTTCTAAAAACTTGTAATATTTTTGTTATTTCCGGTTTAACTGGGAACTTTTTGTTGACCAAAAATAGCGTCAAATAATAGATATTTATGGCAATATTATATGTACCAATTTTCATATTTTCATTTTAATTAAAAAAGAAATGAGCGACTTTTTAAATTTTTACTTTGAATAAATCATAACTCCGGTCCTGTTTAATAAAAGTTAATAAAATTGATGGTGTTAGTTAAAGAACTATAGTGTCTATAACATATCCAAAAATGAAAAAAGCGATTTTAGTCGATTTTGAAATATCCAATTTCAAAGTTTTAATCATCTTTAGCCCCTTAAAAGTAGGCAATTTTGAAACAATTTAAAAAATTTATAAAAATAGGGCTAAAGCCTTATATTTTAGCTATAAAATGCCATTTTTAGATTTTCATGAAAATAATTACCGGCTAAGTTATAAGAGAAAAACCACAAAATGGATCAAATGGTTACATAAGCCGCGATTTTGAATTTAAAAATTTGAAAAAATATGCTTTTAATTAGAACCAAAATGTACTAACTTATAACTAAGTTAAAATAATTTATTGACTTATTTGAAACGATTTTTGTGAAAATTAGAAAAACCAGATTGTCTATTCATCTATATCTTTGTCTATCTTCATTAGATAATATTTTTATTCGAATTTAGTGATGTGGATACGTGATATTTTAAATTCAAATTTTACCTGGAACGTATGAAATAGGTAGGTGTTTTTGAAAGCTCGTCATAATCAAGTTTTCTATTGTTGCAGATTAACAATCGTATTACGTCCTTTAGTTTTTCATTTTCTATGACTTTTTTAACTTGAAATTGGTAATCAGAGCAAACCTTGAAAATATAATTATTAAAAACGTTCAAAATTTCCCAACTTAAAAGTTAATGATGTTCTGTTTAAAAAATTTTATTAAATTTTTCTAAAATTATTCATTAAAATTTTCACATTTTTTAAGGTAAAAATATTTATAACTCACTTTGTTAGTAGAAAATTTATCATTGCATTGACAATCTGAGCCAAGGCATTTTTATTAAAATATTGAAGTTCATACAGAGGTACAAATTCTAATTTCGTAAAGAAATAAATAAATTGGCTTAATGAGTTCTCTATAAATCAAATCAAATCCATAACTTCCGATTCAACTATTTGAAATAGGTGAAATTTTTCTATTTAAATTTACTTAAAAAGAGAAGAAAAGTCAAGAAGCAGCATACACAAATTTATAACTCGACATATTTTTTAATTTTTTTTAACTTTCACTTCGTTAGCCAAATAACCAGAGCACACGTTTCACGGCCACGCAAAATTATTAATTTCAAAAGCACGCTAATTTAAACAATTTAAAGGCTAATTCATTTTTTAAACTACAAAATCAACTCCTTTAAACCCTCACCAAGTTGACACATCGGAACCAGGACGGTCACATGACAATCGTTCCACAAACCATGGGAAAAATTTTAGAATGATTAGTGTCCACCATTTTGAATTTTTTACTTTTAAAAAGTATGAGTTTTTAAAATAAAATTTATACTGTACAGCATGTTCAAAAATATGATGTTTAAATTTTTAAATTCAAAATGGTGGCCAATTTGTAGTTCTTCCCCTATAACTTAGTCGGTAATCATTGATATGAAAATCCAAAAATGGCATTTTATAGCCAAAATGTAAGACTTTAGCTCTAATAAAAATTTTTTTCAAATATGTTTTTAAAGTGCCTACCTTTAACAAGCAAAGTTGCTTAAAATTTTGAAATGTGATATCTCAAAATCGGCTCACGTCGTATTTTTAATTTTTGGATATGTTTTAAACATTGTAGTTGTCTATCGATTACCTTAATTTAATTAACTTCTATGAAGCAGGACCGGAGTTATGATTTTTTTTTAATGTTAAAAATCAGCCATTTCCTTTGTAATTAAAATTACAATTAATTGAATTAAAGTTTTAAAGTTTTTAGGAACACCCTGCATATTTGTGAAGTTTTAGATAGCTCGTAAAATTATCTATTCGACGATATCAAACACTTTATATAGTGACTTCTGGTTTAACCGGAAACGGGACTAACTATCTTATTTTAAATGCTTTAAATGAGTCTCACTACACATAAAAAACGTTCCATAATCCATGGGAAAAATTTTAGAATGATTGAAATTAATTACTTTTAGTGTTCACCATTTTGAATTTTTTTACTTTTAAAAAGTATGAGTTTTTAAAACAAAATTTATACTATACAGAGTTTCCCAAAATAAGGTGTTTAAATTTTTAAATTAAAAATTGTGACCAATTTGTAGTTCTTCCCTTATAACTTAGTCGGTAATCATTGTTATGAAAATCCAAAGATGGCATTTTATAGCCAAAATGTAAGACTTTAGCTTTAATAAAAAAAATTTTCAAATATGTTTTTAAAGTGCCTACCTTTAACAAGCAAAGTTGCTTACAATTTTGAAATGTGATATCTCAAAATCGGCTCACGTCGTATTTTTAATTTTTGGATATGTTTTAAACATTGTAGTTGTCTACCGATTACCTTAATTTAATTAACTTCTATGAAGCAGGTCCGGAGTTATGATTTTTTTAAATGTTAAAAATCAGCCATTTCTTTTGTAATTAAAATTACAATTAATTGAATTAAAGTTTTAAAGTTTTTAGGAACACCCTGCATATTTGTGAATATTTAGATAGCTCGTAAAATTATCTATTCGACGATATCAAACACTTTATATAGTGACTTCTGGTTTAACCGGAAACGGGACTAACTATCTTATTTTAAATGCTTAAAATGAGTCTCACTACACATAAAAAACGTTTCACAATCCATGGGAAAATTTTTAGAATGATTGAAATTAGTTACTTAGTGTCCACCATTCTGAATTTTTTTACTTTAAAAAAGTATGAGTTTTTTAAATAAAATTTATACTATACAGAGTTTCCCAAAATAAGGTGTTTAAATTTTATATTAAAAATTGTGGCCAATTTGTAGTTCTTCCCTTTTAACTTAGTCGGTAATAATTGTTATGAAAATCCAAAAATGGCATTTTATAGCCAAAATGTAAGACTTTAGCTCTAATAAAATAATTTTTCAAATATGTTTTTAAAGTGCCCACCTTTAACAAGCAAAGTTGCTTAAAATTTTGAAATGTGATATCTCAATATCGGCTCACGTCGTATTTTTAATTTTTGGATATATTTTAAACATTGTAGTTGTCTATCGATTACCTTAATTTAATTAACTTCTATGAAGCAGGACCGGAGTTATGAATTTTTTAAAAGTCAAAATTTGTTTTTTGTAATAACTATAAAAGTTTGAAACTTTGTATACATATCTATCCCATGAATATTATTATTATTTAACGCTTTTTTCGGTTAATAAAACGGTTTCGGTTAACCGGTAATTAGGAAAATTTTTAAGTTTTCATAGGAACGCCCTACATATTTTTGAATAGTTAGATAGCTCGTAAAATCTATCAGACGAAATCAAACACTTTATATAGTGACTTCCTTTTTAACCGGAAACGGGACTAACTAGCGTATTTTAAATGCTTAAAAAGAGTTTTAAGTTTTAATATGTAGGAAAATTTCTCATTTGGTTCGCATCTGAGTTTATGAATTTAAGTTCATTTTTTATTTTCATTCCTTGAAAGATTTATTAAAATTTTATATTTCAAGTTTTTCTGCGTGGGAAATAAGGAAAGATTAGTGAGTTTTCAGTACATTTAAAGTGCATGTTCAGGTTCTCAAGTTGACGTCCGGCGGTAAAAGGTATATGGTCGTATTTTAAAAGGTGGCTAGAAGTATCTACTAAAAGAAAATTACTACAATTGTTAAAAAACCCATTTTTTATTATTATAATAACCCTTAGGTACAAAAAGTATAAAAGTGTAAAATATTAATTTTGGTTCAATAATTAAAATTTTTTCAATGAAAACATTTTAAATCTAATTTTCTTTAAAAAGGGGATGTAAAAGCTATAATTACTTTCTAGTACATATACAGAGCGTTGAGGAAATCCGGACCACCCTTAATTTAGCTTATTAGCAGCAAATTGAAATTTAGCGCGCACTTGAGCTGACAGGATCGTTTCCGGTGAAACTAGAAATGCACGCCTTTCAATTTGATATCGGCCATTATTTAAGGGTAGTTTGATTTCTTCGACATTTATTATTGCATTAACTAACTAACTATAAGGTGCTTTTATATTAATAAATACAAAAATAATAATAATAGGGTAAAATACTTTTAAAAAACCAACTAGGCTTTTGTTTAAAAAAATTATTAGATGGTTTGGATTTTCTCACGAGAGTTATTAAAAAAAGTAATCACTTGGCCGTGAGAAGTGGTCACCTGTAAGATAAATAAATGATTAACAAAAAAAAATTTTAATCAAAAACAAACCGTTAAAATAACCATGAAGTTAACTATAGCAGCGCAGCTAACAATGGATGTAATGATTGCTCCAACCGCTATATGAAGATGCCCTTCTTGATAGTTCAAAAGCGTGCCAAAGCCACTAAAAATAGAATTTTAATAAAAGTTGGCGTTGGGTTTGAAAAATTCTTACATTAATCCCGAATAGGGTAGTCCTAAAGTGTGCAGGACCGTTATAACGAATTGGACGCAATATAAATACGTGAACGTCATCAGATGAAAAGACGATTTTAAGGTATATGCGTTATAAGCGGTACGAAACAAACCAACATAAAAAAAGGTGCTACCAAAAATCAAATAAATAGTGCCCAAAGTTATAATATTTGTATCCATTAAAAATAATCCACCGATAAGATTCAATGAATAAATCAAAATGTGAACTGAAAAATTAAAAATTAGTTAAAAATGCCAAAAATTATTCCAATTATCGGGCTTTTTTGAGCTAAGTGAGTTATGAAAGAGGGTGTGAACAAACAAAAAATTTTTACACTAAGATATTAAAAAAATAACTAAGAGCAATGGTTAAATCCGAAAATTTACAGCAAAAATATTTTAAGCTCTTAGCGCGACTCTTGCTTCCCGTGACGTCAGAGCGACAGCAATTCAGATAAATAAAGAACAAAATTGGATGATCGTCAAAAATTGGTGTGAAGGTTCTTTTGATACCCATATTTTAAAAAAAATCAAAGTTTGACACCTCCGACTAGGTCAAAAAGGTTATAAAGGGTTGAAAAAGAGCAAAAGTGAATTTCTTGCAAATAACTCCAAAATTATTCAGTTTAGCGAAAAATTCTTTCAGATGTTTTTTGTAGCTTGTAAAATTTCCTTTCAAATTATTTTTTTCTCGTCTTTCTACTATAAAAATTAAGCGAGTTAGAGCGTTTTCAAAATTGAAATTTTTGTTTTTAGTAGTAGTAGTAGTAGTAGTAGTAGTAGTAGTAGTAGTAGTAGTAGTAGTAGTAGTAGTAGTAGTAGTAGTAGTAGGAGTAGTAGTAGTAGTAGCAGCGGTAGTAGTAAAGAGACCGGAAAAGATAAAATTAAACATTTTAAAAGTTGAAAAATATCTGAATGAATTTATTAAACTAAATACTTTTTGAGTTATTAGGAAAAAACCGGTTTCAACTGTTTCAGCCATTTCGCTATGACGTCACAACAACTTGGCAACGTTATATCTTCTGAACGGTTCAGCACAACGATGTACGGTTTGAAAATATCTTCTTAAAACTTTCTCTACTATAACTGTTTTTTGAATCACACCCTCTTAAAGAAAACATCCCCTATTTAAAAAATAAAGATAAGGTAGTTTTACGTACACTTCCATAGACAGTATAAATTGTGTATAAAGTTATTAAATTGGATGGGGATGTCAAACTCGATATTTTGATAAAAACACGGCTTAACGCAAAAGCAGTTTGGTATTGGCGGCCAGTTATTTTGAGAAATAAAATCTACTTTCTCCGTGAACGTAACTTTCTTTTTATGATTCTCGTTTACCACTCCTCCAACTTCTTTTTCCTGCAATAATATTAAATATTTAATAGATTACACATTACACAAGGTTGGGAAATAAAACGAGGAATTTTCATAAAAGAGGAGTTGAATTTTTTTGTATTGCTTCACATTTAATGGCCACCCTGATGGCTATACGTTAAGCACTAATTGTGGATGCAACCATCGTAACAACCACTACTTAAATTGAGGTGTAACTTTATTTTGCCATTAAGTAGTAAATCAACAATCTCCTCTTCTGTCCTTTTGTCGTTGTTGGCTAATAGCCAATAATTGTGAGGCTGACTATACATCAGGGTGGGCAAGTTTGAATGGAAAAAGATGGATGGCGCATTTTAGATTTGCCTACTACTCTAAAAGAAAAGTTACTAGGCTGGAAGTGTTTCACATGTCACTGATCATTGATCAAACATAAGAACATACTGTAATTTTTGAAGAAAATAAACATTAGGAAGCATTTCTAGCCTAGTAACTTTTTAACAAAAAATCAATAATAAAGTTATAGGCATGTTATCTTCGTCTTTCCTCACCGTGTATAAGTAAAAATGACTGTGGAGCTTGTTGTAATATGAATTTAATTTAATTTAAATTAATTTAGCTAATTACACTTGATTAAATTTTCCAGTAGATAAAGACAATGTTCTACGAATAACTCGCTGTAAATATTTTAATATTTTTTGATAAGAATTCAATAATATAATTATAAGCTGGTGACAATAATAGAAATTATTTTGCTTCTCAGAAGTAATACCTGTGAAAGTTGATTTCTGATTTGTAATTGAAAAAAGTTTGTTAATAAAAAATACCTCATATTTCATTTATAACTGGTATATTCATATTTTTAATAAAAGGGATAACAAAATAATCCTTTTGTTAACATCAAAATTATTTGTAATCAAAAATTTTCAATGTTAACAATACTCATGAAATTTTAATAAATATTTTTTTATTATTACACTCTAATAAATGAACGTATTTGAAAGAAATTCTTCGGAACAAAATTAATTTTAGCATTTTTCCGTATATCAAATTTTAAAAAATCAATAAAATAGTAGATAAGGTAAACTTTTGTAAAAGAAAATTTTAACGCAAACATTCCTTTTATTATTATAAAAAATTTCGAGACAACAAAAATATTTCAAAATTGAATTTTCCACATTAATTTAGAGACTTGCACGGGCTGAAACCGTCAGCGTTCTCCGTAGAAAGGACCAACCTTAAGACATTTATTTTAAAACGCCAATGCTTAGTAAGTATGCAATTAAATTAGGAGTAAAATTTATAAAACTGCTCAGATAGAAACTCTCATATCTATAAAAGGCGCAGTTGGTACAAAGTGTATAGACAGAACCATCCGGAGAACCCTACGACATGCCCTTGTCAAAATATGGGATGTATTAAAACTTAAAGGGGGTGTAATTGAAAATTGAAAGTTATAGTACGAGAAATTGTAAGAACAAATTTTAAAACTGCATATCGATGTGATGGACTACTGAAAGCAAAGTTTCAAATTTCAAAACTCTGTAACTCCGTTATTAATTCTACTAAGGAGCCCACTTTTAAACCCAATTAAAGGAAATTTTATAAGCTTCAAAAAAAGTCTTTATAAATTTTTCTATAAAATTGACATTTTTTGAGTTATTTCCAAAAAATCGAGCGATGAATTATGAGTTCGTGTAAATATGGAAAAACATTAAAGTTTCAATACCCGATAACTCGCTTAATATTTACGGTAGAAAGATGAAAAGAAAATTAAATTAAAGACAAATTTTATAAGTTACAAAAAAGATGTGAACAATTTTTCGCTAAACTAAATACTTTTTGAGTTATTTAGAAGAAAGTTGTTTTTCGTTCCTTTCAACAACTCTAAAAAATTCTTACTTTCAGAGCTTATAAAGTTGGGATGTTGGGCTTTGGTAAAAGATATCAAAAAGCCAAATAATGTTGTCCAAGAAACATGGAATCTTAAATTTTTTTAAAACGTAAGCCTACTACTGCTGCTACTGAAAGCAAAGTTTAAATTTTCAAAACGCTGTAACTCCGTTAATAATTCTACTAAGGAGGCCACTTTTAAACTGAATTAAAGGCAATTGCAAAAGCTTCAGAAAAAGTCGTAAAGTTTTAGTTAATTGACATTATTTGAGTTATTTTCAAAAAATCGAGCGATTTCGTGTAGAGATGGAAAAACATTCAATTTTCAAAACACCATAACTCGTATAATATTTACAGTAGAAAGGTGAGAAACAAATTATATTGAAGACAATTTTATAAGTTACAAAAAAGATTTGAACAAATTTTTCGCTAAACTAAATAGCTTTTGAGTTATTTAGAAGAAAGTTGTTTTTCGTTCCTTTCAACAACTCTAAAAAATTCTTACTTTCAGAGCTTATAAAGTTGGGATATTGGGCTTTGGTAAAAGATATCAAAAAGTCAAATAACGTTGTCCAAGAAACATGGAATCATAAATTTTTTAAAAACGTTAGCCTCCTACTGCTGCTACTGAAAGCAAAGTTTAAATTTTCAAAACGCTGTAACTCCGTTAATAATTCTACTAAGGAGGCCACTTTTAAACTGAATTAAAGGCAATTGTATAAGCTTCAGAAAAAGTCATAAATTTATAGTTAATTGACATTATTTGAGTTATTTTCAAAAAATCGAGCGATTTCGTGTAGAGATGGAAAACATTCAATTTTCAAAACACCATAACTCGTATAATATTTACAGTAGAAAGGTGAGAAAAAAATTATATTGAAGACAATTTTATAAGTTACAAAAAAGATTTGAACAAATTTTTCGCTAAACTAAATAGCTTTTGAGTTATTTAGAAGAAAGTTGTTTTTCGTTCCTTTCAACAACTCTAAAAAATTCTTACTTTCAGAGCTTATAAAGTTGGGATATTGGGCTTTGGTAAAAGATATCAAAAAGTCAAATAACGTTGTCCAAGAAACATGGAATCATAAATTTTTTAAAAACGTTAGCCTCCTACTGCTGCTACTGAAAGCAAAGTTTAAATTTTCAAAACGCTGTAACTCCGTTAATAATTCTACTAAGGAGGCCACTTTTAAACTGAATTAAAGGCAATTGTATAAGCTTCAGAAAAAGTCATAAATTTATAGTTAATTGACATTATTTGAGTTATTTTCAAAAAATCGAGCGATTTCGTGTAGAGATGGAAAACATTCAATTTTCAAAACACCATAACTCGTATAATATTTACAGTAGAAAGGTGAGAAAAAAATTGTATTGAAGACAATTTTATAAGTTACAAAAAAGATTTGAACAAATTTTTCGCTAAACTAAATACCTTTTGAGTTATTTAGAAGAAAGTTGTTTTTCGTTCCTTTCAACAACTCTAAAAAATTCTTACTTTCAGAGCTTATAAAGTTGGGATATTGGGCTTTGGTAAAAGATATCAAAAAGTCAAATAACGTTGTCCAAGAAACATGGAATCATAAATTTTTTAAAAACGTAAGCCTCCTACTGCTGCTACTGAAAGCAAAGTTTAAATTTTCAAAACGCTGTAACTCCGCTAAGAATTCTACTAAGGAGGCCACTTTTAAACTGAATTAAAGGCAATTGCATAAGCTTCAGAAAAAGTCGTAAAGTTTTAGTTAATTGACATTATTTGAGTTATTTTTAAAAAATCGAGCGATTTCGTGTAGAGTTGGAAAACATTCAATTTTTTAAACACCATAACTCGTATAATATTTACAGTAGAAAGGTGAGAAAAAAATTATATTGAAGACAATTTTATAAGTTACAAAAAACATTTGAACAAATTTTTCGCTAAACTAAATACTGTTTGAGTTATTTAGAAAAAAGTTGTTTTTCGTTCCTTTCAACAACTCTAAAAGTCTTACTTTCAGAGCTGTCTAACTTGGGATTTTGGGGTTTTGGTAAAAGACAACGTAAGCCTAAATTAAATAATTTTTTAATGGAGTTCCTAAATTCTTTACTCGAAATTTAATTTGGGATACTTACTAAGCATAATATTTAGGTAACTTTTTACCTTCTTGTAAGGTAAGCTTCTCATGTCTCATGGTTCGAAAGCAATTTTGAAAAATTAGATGAACAAATCTTTTTGGGGAAACATTTAAATGTAAAACTTACCACTAGTTGATCTTGCTCTTCAATGACAATCTCCTCCGTGTCTTCATCTTGAGCAACCAATTTTTGAACCAAATCAGGATTCTGTAACGAGAAGAAAAAAAATAATAAAAAATAACAATTTATTAATAAAAAATAATAATTTATTAATAAAAAAGAATTAATTATTAATTTTTTCACCTCCATTAAAGCGTTAAAGTGTGCCATTTTTTGAAATTACAAATATTTTTTAAGATACCGAGTGATGCTTTTAAGTGATGCTTTTATACCGATAAAGCACTTACTGAGCGATTAGTAAATTATTCGTCCTATACATAAAATCAGTACACGACGCATACATAAACAAACAATTATTTGATGTTGTCACTTATTTATTTATTCATCACAGTTACAATCCTATAAGTATAAGTTTAGAAATTTATTTTCCAGATTGGAACTCAACATCACGAAACTGCAATGGAGAGATATTGAAGAAATTCCTAGATCAATTTGCAGCGATACATGTCCATCCGGCCATATTAAGAATTATCAGGTAATTATAAACATTTGGGTGTTGAATTAAATACTTTTGATTCAACTTTCATTGTTAAAGTTATAAATAAAAGACGAAAGTACGTAATTATTAATTCTTCAAAAGTTGCGAGGGACAAAAAAGTTTTTAATGAGTTATAATTGACCCTTGTCTTGTATTTTTTAAAAAAGAAAAAACCTTTTTTTCTCAATAATTAGGAAAATTTTTATAACTTTGTTGAAAGCTTTGACATAGGGGAAAGCAATAAAAATTTATTTACTACAAATCTTATTTCGTAACTCTCAGATGAGGATATCTAGTTATAGTTTATGATTTTTCTTTGATAGCTAAAGTTAGGGTTTTCTGAAAATAAAAGCAAATATGTTTCCACATTGGAAACCCATATTTAATTAAACTTCACAAAAATACTACTTTCCCATTTATCATTTATCAATGACAAAATAATATACCAACGGATTTACGGGCTGATTAGCGGATAGTCAGACTACAGACGGACATACAAACACACGCACTGTCGGATGAAATGACAAATTAATGCTCAATATACCTGATATCTTGACAAAACAATTGGGGCTATCTTTGCACCACGGACGGACAGGTTAAGATTAGGATTAGAATTGTTATGGTGGAGGGTAAACCGAGGTTTACGCGCACTAAGACCACTTGATCGGGCCCATTGTGCTGCCTCTCTTTAGCAACTCCTTCTGGCCCTTCAATCCTTGACCCATCCCAACCTTTGGATGAACTCAAGGATACTGGCCATGTTAGGCCAGTATTCCCCTAACATGGATCCTCGAATTAGCGTTAACGCAGGGCAGTGACAAAGCACGTGTTCCATTGTTTCATTCGCCTCGTTGCATCCTCTACAATTGGCGCTGTCAGCAACACCCATTCTAGGGTTGATACTCCAGGTTCTGTCCACCGCTCTGCGACACTGCCAAAAAGCAGCACATGCCTTCTCAATTTTATTGGCGACGTGACATCTTCAATTGAGTTTGTCATCAAGCGTAATGCGCAGGCACTTGACAATGCTCACTAATTTGAGAGATGTCACTTTTAAGTTAGACAAAATCATTGTCGGACCTCGGACAATTGGCGGACAGGTTAATGAGCGACCGGACGGGCGAACTGATAAATAGGCTAGCGGACGAGAAGGCTGATTTTAGGCGTATTAACTGATGTACATGAGGACGATTGGACTGACAATAGAAGGGCCGGTGATACCTTGATAATACGACTTGTGCAGAGACCGACGGACCGGTTGATCAGCGAAAAGACGGGTGAGGTGATAAATGAGTTATCGGACGGGCAGGCTCACAATTAATGGCCACCCTGGGCTGTACGCCAGGGTGTTTAAAGGACAGAAGGGGAGGTTGTTGATTTACTACTTTCTGGTAAAATAAAGTTACTCCTCAATTTAAATATGGGGTGTTATAGTCGTTATATCCACGTGCTAAACGTATAACCACGGTGTCCATTAATTATTGTGAAGATGACTGTACATGAGGACTGACAAATGGACGAACGGATGATAACTTGACAGAGCGACCGGGCATACATATGAAATGCAGTTATGGAGGAGGCATGGGTTGACACTGAATTGACGAATGAGGGGAAGGTGAAGGTTAGAGAAAAATATAAAAAATAAATGAGAAAGTAAGTAGGTAAAATTGATTGTGAGAAGAGTTTTAATATTTAAATGGGAATAAATAATGAAAAATAAAATGGGAATTTAAAATAAATGACTTTTTTGTAGTAAACTGAAATGAATGTATATTTTATAGGATCAATGCTGTTGGATTTGCGTTGCCTGTAGAGAAGACGCATATGTTTTCAATGATACTTGTCGCTCTTGTGCTCCAGGATATGGTCCTAATAAACTGAAAACCGATTGCGTAAAATTGGAAGTTCTCGTATTAAACTGGTTAAATCCTTGGGTGTTAGTCCCGGTCGTTTTTAGTTCGGTTGGAATTTTGTGTACGTTATTTACAATTGCAGTTTTTATTCGTTACAACAAAACTCCCGTAATAATGGCTTCTGGAAGAGAATTATGCTATGTACTTCTTTTGGGAGTTTTGTGCTGCTATTCGATGTCGTTCGTCATTTTAGCTAAACCTACTGTCGAAACTTGCGCTATTATGAGAGTAGGTGTTGGTTTATGTTTGAGCGTCTGTTACAGCGCAATTTTTACTAAAACAAATCGCATTTCGAGAATTTTTAACCGCGGAGTTAAGAGCATCAAGAGACCTGTTTATACATCTCCGATATCTCAAGTTGCCATCGCATTAGGTAAGTTAAATTCCTTTTAAAACGTCAAATAAATTTGAATTATTTGCCAATAAAATTTATTCAAAGGTATTGTCTCTATTCAACTTATCGGAGCTATTGTATGGTTGGTAATCGAAAGGCCGGATATAAGAGAAATCTACCCTTATCCTCTTACGGCAGTATTAACCTGTCGAGTATCTACCTTTGCGCTAGTTATGTCTCTTATCTACAATATGATTCTCATTATCCTTTGCACATGGTACGCTTTCAAGACTAGAAAAATTCCAGAAAATTTCAACGAAGCCAAATATATTGGATTTACTATGTACTCAACTTGCATTGTTTGGTTAGCTTTTCTACCCATTTATTTCGGCACTAATAACGACTATACGGTAAATTTAATATTCTCATTTTGAACAAAATTTAAACAAATTTAATTTTAATTTAGGTTCAGATTGTAAGTATGTGCATGTGCTTGAACATCAGCGCTACTGTTGCATTGGGATGCTTATTCACTCCTAAAGTCTACTTGGTTCTCTTCCAACCATACAAGAACGTTCGTCAAGGAAATGGCCCGCAGGTAAAACTTTTTCCTTAATTATCTTAATTAATAATTTCTAAAACTTCCAAAAACAACAACCACATTATAGATCAACATTTCATCCGCACTTAAAGAGTTTTACACGAATTCTAAATTAGTCTCGTCTAAAGTGGTCTAAGAAAGAAAATTAAAAATAATTTAAAAAATAACAGTCTAGGGTTCAAAAACAGCATCCAGATTATAGTGCAAAATTTCATTTTTTCCAATAACAGCTACTTGGCACCAGTGCTAAAATTAGTCTCGTCTAAAGCTGGCCTAAGAATGTAATTTTAAAATATGTTTTTTAGTTTTTAAAACTAAAAGTCTCGTGTTCTAAAGCAGCATCCAGATTATAGTGCAAAATTTCATTTTTTCCAATAACAGCTACTTGGCACCAGTGCTAAAATTAGTCTCGTCTAAAGCTGCTAAAATTAATCTTGTCTAAAGCTGGCCTAAGAGTGTAATTTTAAAATATTTTTTTTAGTTTATAAAACTAAAAGTCCCGTGTTCTAAAACAGCATCCAGATTATAGTGCAAAATTTTATTTTTTCCAATAACAGCTGCTTTGCACCAGTGCTAAAATTAGTCTTGTCTAAAGCTGGCCTAAGAGTGTAATTTTAAAATATTTTTTTTAGTTTTTAAAACTAAAAGTCTCTTGTTCTAAAACAGCATCCAAATTATAGTGCAAAATTTTAATTTTTCCAATAACAGCTGCTTTGCACCAGTGCTAAAATTAGTCTTGTCTAAAGCTGGCCTAAGAGTGTAATTTTAAAATATTTTTTTTAGTTATAAAACTAAAAGTCTCGTGTTCTAAAGCAGCATCCAGATTATAGTGCAAAATTTTTTTTTTCAAAAATAGCTGCTTTACACCAGTGCTAAAATTAGTCTCGTCTAAAGCTGGCCTAAGAGTGTAATTTTAAAATATTTTTTTTAATTTTTAAAACCAAAAGTCTCGTGTTCTAAAACAGCATCCAAATTATAGTGCAAAATTTTAATTTTTCCAATAACAGCTGCTTTACACCAGTGCTAAAATTAGTCTCGTCTAAAGCTGGCCTAAGAGTGTAATTTTAAAATATTTTTTTTAGTTTATAAAACTAAAAGTCCCGTGTTCTAAAACAGCATCCAGATTATAGTGCAAAATTTTATTTTTTCCAATAACAGCTGCTTTACACCAGTGCTAAAATTAGTCTCGTCTAAAGCTGGCCTAAGAGTGTAATTTTAAAATATTTTTTTTAATTTTTAAAACCAAAAGTCTCGTGTTCTAAAACAGCATCAAAATTATAGTGCAAAATTTTAATTTTTCCAATAACAGCTGCTTTGCACCAGTGCTAAAATTAGTCTTGTCTAAAGCTGGCCTAAGAGTGTAATTTTAAAATATTTTTTTTAATTTTTAAAACCAAAAGTCTCGTGTTCTAAAACAGCATCCAAATTATAGTGCAAAATTTTAATTTTTCCAATAACAGCTGCTTTGCACCAGTGCTAAAATTAGTCTTGTCTAAAACTGGCCTAAGAGTGTAATTTTAAAATATTTTTTTTAATTTTTAAAACCAAAAGTCTCGTGTTCTAAAACAGCATCCAAATTATAGTGCAAAATTTTAATTTTTCCAATAACAGCTGCTTTACACCAGTGCTAAAATTAGTCTCGTCTAAAGCTGGCCTAAGAGTGTAATTTTAAAATATTTTTTTTAATTTTTAAACCAAAAGTCTCGTGTTCTAAAACAGCATCCAGATTATAGTGCAAAATTTTATTTTTTCCAATAACAGCTGCTTTGCACCAGTGCTAAAATTAGTCTTGTCTAAAGCTGGCCTAAGAGTGTAATTTTAAAATATTTTTTTAGATTTTAAAACTAAAAGTCTCTTGTTCTAAAACAGCATCCAGATTATAGTGCAAAATTTTATTTTTTCCAATAACAGCTGCTTTGCACCAGTGCTAAAATTAGTCTTGTCTAAAGCTGGCCTAAGAGTGTAATTTTAAAATATTTTTTTTAGTTTTTAAAACTAAAAGTCTCTTGTTCTAAAACAGCATCCAGATTATAGTGCAAAATTTTATTTTTTCCAATAACAGCTGCTTTGCACCAGTGCTAAAATTAGTCTTGTCTAAAGCTGGCCTAAGAGTGTAATTTTAAAATATTTTTTTTAGTTTTTAAAACTAAAAGTCTCGTGTTCTAAAACAGCATCCAGATTATAGTGCAAAAATTTTTTTTTCAATAATAGCTGCTTTACACCAGTGCTCAAATTAGTGTTGTCTAAAGCTGGCCTAAGAGTGTAATTTTAAAATATTTTTTTTAGTTTTTAAAACTAAAAGTCTCGTGTTCTAAAACAGCATCCAGATTATAGTGCAAAATTTTAATTTTTCCAATAACAGCTGCTTTACACCAGTGCTAAAATTAGTCTTGTCTAAAGCTGGCTTAAGAGTGTAATTTTAAAATATTTTTTTTTAGTTTATAAAACTAAAAGTCTCGTGTTCTATAACAGCATCCAGATTATAGTGCAAAATTTTAATTTTTCCAATAACAGCTGCTTTAAACCAGTGTTCAAATTAGTGTTGTCTAAAGCTGGCCTAAGAGTGTAATTTTAAAATATTTTTTTTTAGTTTATAAAACTAAAAGTCTCGTGTTCTATAACAGCATCCAGATTATAGTGCAAAATTTTAATTTTTCCAATAACAGCTGCTTTACACCAGTGCTAAAATTAGTCTCGTCTAAAGCTGGCCTAAGAGTATAATTTTAAAATCTTTTTTTTAGTTTTTAAAACTAAAAGTCTCGTGTTCTATAACAGCATCCAGATTATAGTGCAAAATTTTAATTTTTCCAATAACAGCTGCTTTACACCAGTGCTAAAATTAGTCTTGTCTAAAGCTGGCTTAAGAGTGTAATTTTAAAATATTTTTTTTAGTTTATAAAACTAAAAGTCTCGTGTTCTATAACAGCATCCAGATTATAGTGCAAAATTTTAATTTTTCCAATAACAGCTGCTTTGCACCAGTGCTAAAATTAGTCTTGTCTAAAGCTGGCCTAAGAGTGTAATTTTAAAATATTTTTTTTAGTTTTTAAAACTAAAAGTCTCGTGTTCTAAAACAGCATCCAGATTATAGTGCAAAATTTTATTTTTTCCAATAACAGCTGCTTTGCACCAGTGCTAAAATTAGTGTTGTCTAAAGCTGGCCTAAGAGTGTAATTTTAAAATATTTTTTTTTAGTTTATAAAACTAAAAGTCTCGTGTTCTATAACAGCATCCAGATTATAGTGCAAAATTTTAATTTTTCCAATAACAGCTGCTTTACACCAGTGCTAAAATTAGTCTTGTCTAAAGCTGGCTTAAGAGTGTAATTTTAAAATATTTTTTTTTAGTTTATAAAACTAAAAGTCTCGTGTTCTATAACAGCATCCAGATTATAGTGCAAAATTTTATTTTTTCCAATAACAGCTGCTTTACACCAGTGCTAAAATTAGTCTTGTCTAAAGCTGGCTTAAGAGTGTAATTTTAAAATATTTTTTTAGTTTATAAAACTAAAAGTCTCTTGTTCTATAACAGCATCCAGATTATAGTGCAAAATTTTAATTTTTCCAATAACAGCTGCTTTACACCAGTGCTAAAATTAGTCTTGTCTAAAGCTGGCTTAAGAGTGTAATTTTAAAATATTTTTTTTTAGTTTATAAAACTAAAAGTCTCGTGTTCTATAACAGCATCCAGATTATAGTGCAAAATTTTAATTTTTCCAATAACAGCTGCTTTACACCAGTGCTAAAATTAGTCTCGTCTAAAGCTGGCCTAAGAGTATAATTTTAAAATCTTTTTTTTAGTTTTTAAAACTAAAAGTCTCTTTTTCTAAAACAGCATCCAGATTATAGTGCAAAATTTAAATTTTTCCAATAACAGCTGCTTTACACCAGTGCTAAAATTAGTCTTGTCTAAAGCTGGCTTAAGAGTGTAATTTTAAAATATTTTTTTTTAGTATATAAAACTAAAAGTCTCGTGTTCTATAACAGCATCCAGATTATAGTGCAAAATTTTAATTTTTCCAATAACAGCTGCTTTACACTAGTACTAAAATTAGTCTTGTCTGAAGCTGACCTAAGAGTGTAATTTTAAAATATTTTTTTAGTTTATAAAACTAAAAGTCTCTTGTTCTATAACAGCATCCAGATTATAGTGCAAAATTTTAATTTTTCCAATAACAGCTGCTTTACACCAGTGCTAAAATTAGTCTTGTCTAAAGCTGGCTTAAGAGTGTAATTTTAAAATATTTTTTTTTAGTTTATAAAACTAAAAGTCTCTTGTTCTATAACAGCATCCAGATTATAGTGCAAAATTTTAATTTTTCCAATAACAGCTGCTTTACACCAGTGCTAAAATTAGTCTTGTCTAAAGCTGGCTTAAGAGTGTAATTTTAAAATATTTTTTTTAGTTTATAAAACTAAAAGTCTCGTGTTCTATAACAGCATCCAGATTATAGTGCAAAATTTTAATTTTTCCAATAACAGCTGCTTTACACCAGTGCTAAAATTAGTCTTGTCTAAAGCTGGCTTAAAAGTGTAATTTTAAAATATTTTTTTTTAGTTTATAAAACTAAAAGTATCGTGTTCTATAACAGCATCCAGATTATAGTGCAAAATTTTAATTTTTCCAATAACAGCTACTTTATACCAGTGCTGAAATTAGTCTCGTTTCTAGGTCATTAGGAAATTAGTCTCGAAATTAGCTAGCCTAAGAATGTAATTTTAAAATAATTTTTTTTAGTCTTTAAAACTAAAAGTCGCGGGCTCTAAACACCATCCAGATTATAGTTCAAAGTTAAATTTTTTCCACGTAACAGCCATTTTACACAAGACTAATTTTAGCTCCGTCTAAAGCTGGTCTAAGTGTGTAATTGGTGTTAAACTGAAAAACGTAGCGTTGATCACATTAAGTTCATTATAATGTAAGATTGGATTGCTAATTCGCTCTTTTAAATACAGCGTTGTCAAGTTTAAAAAGAACTTGTAATTTTTTTATTGTGAACCTTAACATCTTGTAATTAATATCAGTTAAACTATACAAAAATGTTAAATTTCGACAAGATGAAGCACCGTACTTTTTTTTAATTAATTAAAAAGTTTTTTTTTTTGAAAACCCCCAGCAGTTTTAAAACGGAACTTAAATTTCAAAAGCAATTTGAAAAATAATTTTGCTTTATTTTCAATAAAAAATTGAAAATGTAAAATTTTTGTTGACTCAATGTTTTAAGCCGTTTTGTTTGATTTTACATAGTCAGCAGTTTGCTAATTACTGGAATAAATTACAATCCGATCGGATTTTGATTAGACGATTTAGCTTAGAGATAGGTGATAAAATTTTTTATTACGGTTTAATTTAAAAATTTTTTTTGTAAACGCATGAACTTTTTATATTACTAATTGGTATTGAATAGGAAAGAGCATTTCCTTTTGCATCCAATAAAACCTCTAGTCGCACTGATTTGAATGAATCGACATTGAATTTTCGATAAATTGCAGCCGAACCGGGTAAATAGTATTTGGCTTAAGGGCGCTTTACTATGCGACTTTTTACGTACAGCTTAAACCAACTCATTTTTCTTTTTACAAAATTGGTTAAATTATTTTTCTTTGTTACAAAGAAGCATTATAATCGTAACTTTTATTCGACACGTTTCAATTTTTATCTCTAAAATTCCCTCACCCGACTGAGTAACATCCACTTTTTAAGGGATGATTTTACCTCAATTTATAAAGGATTTATTAAATGAACGTGAGAAATACTTTAGCCATGATTTTTTCCCAACTGGAACCAACCATGACTACAGGAGGCTTCAGTTGTACCAGAGAAAGGTCATAAACTGATGTGGGACAACATCTGGTGTTTCTGGCATTATTATGTGGCTTGATATGACAGTTCAAGTGGTTGTCGTTAGATGTGACCAAATTACGACAATTTGAAATTTAAAACTAAACAGGGTGATTTTTTTTAAGTGGTGTCAACGTTGGTACTTCGGAAATGGTTAGAGTTACAAAATTGGAGAAGGAGCAAAAGTTTCGCATTTTGAAGAGATTTAAGAATACTTTTAGAAAATTCAAAAATTCAAAATGGTTAGCGAAATATAGCTAAAAAACTGAAAAATTTTGTTTGTCGACTGTAGTTTGATTGCTGGTTGCTTTAGAAAACAAATACTCGGGAAAATGTTTAGGAGATCAAAAAAGCTATCAAACGATACTAAACTCGACTTTTTATCACACTGACGCTAGGCGTCGCGCCGTTATACTTTTTATTTACGTCGCGACGCTTAGCGTCGATGGGATAAAAAGTCGTGTTTAGTATCGTTTGATAGCTCACTTAACCTCCTAGTAATTATTCTAGAGCATTTCTGTCTTACGTAAACCACTTTCAAACTACAGTTAGCAAACAAAATTTTTAGTATTCAGTTTTTTTGCGATATCTTGGTAACCAATTTGAATTTTTCTATTTTCTAAACGGATTCTTAATGCTTGTCAAAATACGAAACTTTTTAGAGAGAAATGACCGCTTAAAATAATCGCCCTGAATAATTATTTAGATGTTCGGATGACCTTTTGACTTAGATGTTTTATGTTTTCTAGTAACGTTAGTTTTTTTATTAATTATACCATACAATAGTCGATGTTTAGGTTGGACTGACGGAACAGAATCGACCAGCCTACAGCATGAGATTCGCCCCACCAAGATCCCAAACAATGCAATCCATGACCAGCATCTCAAAGTCGTCTCCCCGTTTAGGTCCAAAGCACGTTAATGGAGAACCAAGTGCTGTACCAAGTCCAAGCATTGAAGAAAGCTCAATAAGTTAAATATATTTTTATTAATCGACGAGGAAATGTAATTTCTGCTAATAGAAATAGGTAATTTTCTAAAGTATGAGAATGATTTAAAATATTAAAAGATGGGATTTTATCGAATGACTCTAAAGCATGAAATAAGTCGATTTTAATGTTTTTTAAAAACTCGCAATGGAAATTAGATTTTTATTTAATAAAATAGTTAAAGTGGAAAACTTAATTTTCATTGGTTAGAGTGTAAATGTTAAAATTGATTGTGAGCCCCCAAAACACATGTAGGAAACAGGTCGAATATACACTATGACCGTTGATTGAAGGAGTTTTATGAAGATACGCATCGCTTAGTTAAAATGTGTGCCTGTTTTTCTACCAATATTTAAAAGGTTTTTCTTCCCGCTGCCTACAAACTAGCAGTTTGGGTCGACATGCACCATCGCCACAAGATCGACCCATCGTACGGCACATTTTGTTCCATAAGCTTGCGTATCTTCTAAAAGTTCTTCAATCAACGCTATGACACTAGTTGGTATGTATTCGACCTTATGTTCTTTAAAATTCAATCTAAAGGTAGGTCTTTATTTGCGCATTTTAACTCAAACGAACTAAGCCCGCAAGCTAATATTGTGCTTGTCACCCGCAAATGCGCAGTAATTTTACGAGGAATCGGTTGTTTTTTGTAGAGTATTCGGTTGGTTCTTCTGTCTGTTCAGACCAAAATGCGGAAGTCGAGACCTGGCTACAACTACCTGTAAATGTTAAGTTTTAAAAAAAATTTGCGATGTTAGATTTTGAAATAGTCTATTATATTTTAATTGTCTAATAGTTTAGTAAATGCTATTTTTGAAATAGAAGATGAAATTAAAAACTAAGCTACTTATAGTCAATCTTGATGTAACTAACTAAAAATCAGTATTAATTATATGTGATATTTTGATTTTAAAAATATATAAAATAGTTAAGGCAGGCTTCATATAATATTCTTTGTGTGTAGCATGTTGCTTATTTTTTTAGATAATAAAATTGTGCCTAAAACGAAAAAAAATGCTACAGAATTAAAAGCACCGTTTACTTAACTTACACCACAGCTTTTAACGTATTTCTCTTTCTTCCTTTAAAGTGTTTGTATTTCAGTGTAATCGATATATGTCCATCTTACTAAATAGTTACCTAAATGCTAGTTACTTATAAGACATTTTTGGAAAAAGTTTAGTTTTAAAAATTCCAAGGTCGAGCGTAACTCTAGTTACCTTTAATTCTTAAGTGTAGGTAGTTCGATTATTAGTATTACTAAGAGATTTAAGGGATTGACACATGAAAAGGTGCTATAAAAACTACTTTAAACAATCTTTAACGAACTAATTCTAAGTATTTTTTTCTAAACTAATTGTATAAATATTTCAATATCAAAAATATTTATTTTATAGAAAAATATTTAGATAAATAAATTCGACATTTTAATAAGCATATTAAGGATAATTCAAAGTAATTTTTGTATTATTTGTGAATAATAGGGCTGGAAAAACTTTAATTTATTAATCGATTATATAAATCGACTAATTAACATTATAAACAAAACTAATCGATTTCGATTACAAAAACCATACGTAAGCCGATATTAGATTAAATTCGATTATAAAATCAACTCACCGATAGTCAAATTTTAACTCGATTAATTCGATTAGTTCGATTACATATTTTAAACTAATCGAATTTGATTCCACAACATACAAATCGAATAAAAATCGACTATTAGTAACTCAACAGCATCGACTAATCGATATAAAAATAAAAAACAAATCACGGATATTAGATTATTAAATCATTAATCGACTTCCGATTATAAACTGTCATATTTAAAAAAATCGATTTTGATTCCATAATCCACAAAACGATTAAAAATCCACTATTAATAACTCAATAACATCAACTAATCGATATACAATAAAATAAACACGGACATTCGATTATTAAATGATTAATCAACTTCCGATTATAAACTGTCATTTTTTTAACTAATCGTTTTTGATTCCATAATCCACAAATCGAATAAAAATCGACTATTAGTAACTCAAGAGCATCGACTAATCGATATAAAATTAAAAAACAAATCACGGACGTTCGATTGTTGAATGATTAATCGACTTCCGATTATAAACTGTCATATTTAAAAAAAAACGATTTTGACTCCATAATCCACAAAACGATTAAAAATCCACTATTAATAACTCAATAACATCAACTAATCGATAGACAATAAAATAAACACGGAAATTCGATTATTGGCGATTATAAAATGTCATTTTTTTAACTAATCGATTTTGATTCCGTAATGCACAAATCGATTATTAGTAACACAACAATATCGACCAATCGATATACAATTAAAAACAAATCACGGATTAATAAATGATTTATCGATTTCGATCCTAAACTGTCATTTTTTAACTAATCAGTTTTGATTCCATTATCCACAAATCGATTATTAGTAACACAGCAATATCGACGAATCGATATACAATTAAAAAACAGATCATAGACATTACACTATTAAATGATTTATCGACTTCCGATTATAAACTGTCATTTTTAAGCTAATTGATTTTGATTCCATAAGCCACAAATAGGTAAAAATCGATTATTAGTAACACAACAACATCGACTAATCGATATACAATTAAAACACAAATCACGGACATTAGATTATTAAATGATTAATACATTTCGATTCTGAACTGTCATTTATTAACTAATCGATTTTGATTCCATAATCCACAAATCGGTTAAAAATCGATTATTAGTAACACAACAACATCGAATAATCGATACACAGTTAAAAAAACAAATCACGGACTTTAGATTATTAAAATCATTAATCGATTTCGATTCTAAACTGTCATTTTTTTAACTAATCAATTTTGATTTCATAATCCACAAATCGATTAGAAATCGACTATTAGTAACTCATCAGCATCGACTAATCCATACACAATTAAAAAACAAATCACGGACATTCCATTATAAAATGATTAATTGACTTCTAATTCTAAGCTGCTGTTTTTTAAGAAATCGATTTTAATTTCATAATGCATGCAATCGACTGAAAATCGACTATTAGTAACTCGACAAGATCGACCAATCAATACACGATTAAAAAACAAATCATGGACATGGATTATTAAATAATTAATCGACTTCCGATTCTAAGCTCTCTTTTTATTAAGAATCGATTTTAATTCCATAATCCACAAATCGATTGAAAATCAACTATTAGTAACTCAACAACATCGACTAATCAATACACAATTAAAAAGAAAATTATGGACATGCGATTATTAAATGATTAATCGACTTCCGATTCTAAACTGTTAATTTTTTAACTAATAGATTTTGATTCCACAATCAACAACTCGCTTAAATATCGACTGTTAGATACACAATTAAAAACTAATCGCGAACATTCGATTATTAAATACCGATTCTATACTGCCATTTTGTTAAAAAATCAATTTTGATTCCATATTCCACAAATCGTTTAAAAATCGACTATTAATAGCGTAACAACATCGACTAATCGATACATAATTATAAAACAAATCATGGACATTCGATTATTAAATGATTAATCGTCATCCGATTCTAAACTGTCATTTCTAAAAAAATCGATTTTGATTCCATAATCCACAAATCGAATAAAAATCGACCAAAAGTAACTCTACTAAAAAGTCGATTAATAGATATACAATTAGAAAATTAACTAATGGAAATTTGATTACAAGTCGATATTCAACTGAATTTTGACAATATTCCATTATAAAATCAACTAACTGATAAACAAATGACGTAATTTTAATTATATAATTGGTCAATCAATACTAAATTATAAAATTGACTCTCTGTTATACGATAATTAACGACTAATTGAAATTTGATTACAAAATTCATAAATCGATAATCGTTTAAAAATGGACTAATTAAAAATCGACTAATCAAAACTTTAATATAAAAGCTCTTGAATATTCGATTGTAACATCGACTAATCGAAATTTTATGTTTAAATTCACATGTTTAAATATTGACTCGGTATTGGATTTTTTTATTCAATAAAAATACGATTATTACAAATCGATTACTAGTATTAATTATTAATCGAATTAAATCGATTAATCTTTTATTCGATTATAATATTGGTTAAAAACATCAAGCACTGGTTGCATGACAGTTATAAGAAAACTTAATAATAATCTATTCTATTTCGATTATCGAATCGAATCTTCGTAATAGATTTATCGATTGCGAATTTAATAATTGCTAACGGCTATAAAAATAGTACATAAGTGCAAGTTTACTTGAGAATGTTGAGTCTTTAAAAATCGATTAATCGATAATTTATTTGCAATCGATTATTGTATCTCCCAACCCTATTTACAGGCTAGTCTAATAGTTAATTATGTACCTTTTACACATAGTACTTTAACATACTTACTCCTACTGTATAACTGTAAATCTGTACTTCTGTACAATAATAGAAAATGACTGTTAGATTAGTAAATGAAAAAAAAATCGTATAATTTTCTGTGCTTCTTTAAGTGTTTATTAATTATTATAAAAACTAATTTGTAGGGAATTAGAAATCATATCAAAAAATATATAATCTTTGAAATGTTATAATTAAAAAAAATAAATATCTTGTGATATTACAATCTTAAATGTAAGTAATTTTAGAAAAACTTTAGGAAAATTATTGTTCGCTATTATTGTATAATTGTTGTCAAAAGAAAATAACGAGATGATTTAAAAAAGGCAATATTTTTGAGGCTAATTTAAAATTTTCTCACAATTAACTAAACCGATACCAAAATATTGCATTAATTATATCTTCAAACACTCTGTGTATAAATTTAGTTGAAGCCCGATTCAAATACTAGCAATTTGCGAATCGCGAATTGTGGATAACGTTTTGATTGGTTATTACGTATACTAGCGATTGTCAAATCCCCAATTCGCAAATAGCAAGTATTTAAACTGAGCTTTACTTAAAAGTATATTTTTTGTTGTATACCTAATTGATGGAACTGAATAAAATAATTAAAAAAGTATAACTTTACTACCTTGAGTACGACGCCCAAAAAGAAATTCTTCCCTCTCTCTAAAGAAAACCCAAAAAAACTCGCAATTAGTCAACGGCATAAATAGACCCTTAATACATCTTTAAAGAGTGCCTATATTGAAAAGCATAGAGAAAACTAACTCTCAGCACATCACCAATTTACAATCTTCAAGCAGTCCACCATTTAGCTCTTCAGTTGCCCGAGATATTTCTCAATGGCACTGACGTTGACAAAGCTGTACTAATATTCTAGTTCTGAAAACACCACACGCCACTGTCCATGTCCATTCGAGATAACATGGGCAAAGGATACTACTCAATATGTAATAATACCATGAAAATAGCCCCAACCCTACTAATGACAAAAAAAGCGCCCAAAAACTCACAATGAGTAAACTGCTTAAATTGACCCTTATTAGAATTTTAATGAATGCCTATATTAAAAAGCATAGAGGAAGCTAACTCTCAGCACATCACCAATTTACAATCTTCAAGCAGTCCACCATTTAGCTCTTCAGTTGCCCGAGATATTTCTCACTGGCACTGACGTTGATAAAGCTGTACTAATATTCTAGTTCTGAAAACACCACACGCCACTGTCCATGTCCATTCAAGATAACATGGGCAAAGGATACTACTCAATATGTAATAACACCATGAAAATAGCCCCAACCCTACTAATGACAAAAAGAAGCCCCCAAAAACTCACAATGAGTAAACTGCTTCTTGACCCTTATTAGAATTTTAATGAATGTCTATATTGAAAAGCAGAGAGGAAGCTAACTCTCAGCACATCACCAATTTACAATCTTCAAGTTGTCCACCATTTAGCTCTTCAGTTGCCCTAGATATTCCTCAATGGCACTGACGTTGATAAAGCTATACTAATATTCTAGTTCTGAAAATATCACATGTCCATGTCCATTCAAGATAACATAGGCAAAGGATACTACTCAATATGTAATAATACCATGAAATTAGCCCCAACCCTACTAATGACAAAAAAAGCGCCCAAAAACTCACAATGAGTAAACTGCTTAAATTGACCCTTATTAGAATTTTAATGAATGCCTATATTAAAAAGCATAGAGGAAGCTAACTCTCAGCACATCACCAATTTACAATCTTCAAGTAGTCCACCATTTAGCTCTTCAGTTGCCCGAGATATTCCTCTATGGCACTGACGTTGATAAAGCTATACTAATATTCTAGTTCTGAAAATATCACACGCCACTGTCCATGTCCATTTAAGATAACATGGGCAAAGGATACTACTCAATATCTAATAATACCATGAAAATAGCCCCAACCCTACTAATGACAAAAAGAAGCCCCCAAAAACTCACAATGAGTAAACTGCTTCTTGACCCTTATTAGAATTTTAATGAATGTCTATATTGAAAAGCAGAGAGGAAGCTAACTCTCAGCACATCACCAATTTACAATCTTCAAGCAGTTCACCATTTAGCTCTTCAGTTGCCCGAGATATTTCTCAATGGCACTGACGTTGACAAAGCTGTACAAATATTCTAGTTCTGAAAACACCACACGCCACTGTCCATGTCCATTCAAGATAACATGGGCAAAGGATACTACTCAATATGTAATAATACCATGAAAATAGCCCCAACCCTACTAATGACAAAAAGAAGTCCCCAAAAACTCACAATGAGTAAACTGCTTAAATTGGCCCTTATTAGAATTTTAATGAATGACAATATTGAAAAGCATAGAGGAAGCTAACTCTCAGCACATCACCAATTTACAATCTTCAAGCAGTTCACCATTTAGCTCTTCAGTTGCCCGAGATATTTCTCAATGGCACTGACGTTGACAAAGCTGTACAAATATTCTAGTTCTGAAAACACCACACGCCACTGTCCATGTCCATTCAAGATAACATGGGCAAAGGATACTACTCAATATGTAATAATACCATGAAAATAGCCCCAACCCTACTAATGACAAAAAGAAGTCCCCAAAAACTCACAATGAGTAAACTGCTTCTTGACCCTTATTAGAATTTTAATGAATGTCTATATTGAAAAGCAGAGAGGAAGCTAACTCTCAGCACATCACCAATTTACAATCTTCAAGTAGTCCACCATTTAGCTCTTCAGTTGCCCGAGATATTCCTCTATGGCACTGACGTTGATAAAGCTATACTAATCTTCTAGTTTTGAAAATATCACACGCCACTGTTCATGTCCATTCAAGATAACATGGGCAAAGGATACTACTCAATATGTAATAATACCATGAAAATAGCCCCAACCCTACTAATGACAAGAAGAAGCCCCCAAAAACTCACAATGAGTAAACTGCTTCTTGACCCTTATTAGAATTTTAATGAATGTCTATATTGAAAAGCATAGAGGAAGCTAACTCTCAGCACATCACCAATTTACAATCTTCAAGTAGCCCACCATTTAGCTCTTCAGTTGTCCGAGATATTTCTCAATGGCACTGACGTTGATAAAGCTATACTAATCTTCTAGTTCTGAAAATATCACACGCCACTGTCCATGTCCATTCAAGATAACATGGGCAAAGGATACTACTCAATATGTAATAATACCATGAAAATAGCCCCAACCCTACTAATGACAAGAAGAAGCCCCCAAAAACTCACAATGAGTAAACTGCTTCTTGACCCTTATTAGAATTTTAATGAATGTCTATATTGAAAAGCATAGAGGAAGCTAACTCTCAGCACATCACCAATTTACAATCTTCAAGTAGCCCACCATTTAGCTCTTCAGTTGTCCGAGATATTTCTCAATGGCACTGACGTTGATAAAGCTATACTAATCTTCTAGTTCTGAAAATATCACACGCCACTGTCCATGTCCATTCAAGATAACATGGGCAAAGGACACTACTCGATATGTAATAATACCATGAAAATAGCCCCAACCCTACTAATGACAAATAGAAGCCCCCAAAAACTCACAATGAGTAAACTGCTTAAATTGGCCCTTATTAGAATTTTAATGAATGACAATATTGAAAAGCAGAGAGGAAGCTAACTCTCAGCACATCACCAATTTACAATCTTCAAGCAGTTCACCATTTAGCTCTTCAGTTGCCCGAGATATTTCTCAATGGCACTGACGTTGACAAAGCTGTACAAATATTCTAGTTCTGAAAACACCACACGCCACTGTCCATGTCCATTCAAGATAACATGGGCAAAGGATACTACTCAATATGTAATAATACCATGAAAATAGCCCCAACCCTACTAATGACAAAAAGAAGTCCCCAAAAACTCACAATGAGTAAACTGCTTAAATTGGCCCTTATTAGAATTTTAATGAATGACAATATTGAAAAGCATAGAGGAAGCTAACTCTCAGCACATCACCAATTTACAATCTTCAAGCAGTTCACCATTTAGCTCTTCAGTTGCCCGAGATATTTCTCAATGGCACTGACGTTGACAAAGCTGTACAAATATTCTAGTTCTGAAAACACCACACGCCACTGTCCATGTCCATTCAAGATAACATGGGCAAAGGATACTACTCAATATGTAATAATACCATGAAAATAGCCCCAACCCTACTAATGACAAAAAGAAGTCCCCAAAAACTCACAATGAGTAAACTGCTTCTTGACCCTTATTAGAATTTTAATGAATGTCTATATTGAAAAGCAGAGAGGAAGCTAACTCTCAGCACATCACCAATTTACAATCTTCAAGTAGTCCACCATTTAGCTCTTCAGTTGCCCGAGATATTCCTCTATGGCACTGACGTTGATAAAGCTATACTAATCTTCTAGTTTTGAAAATATCACACGCCACTGTTCATGTCCATTCAAGATAACATGGGCAAAGGATACTACTCAATATGTAATAATACCATGAAAATAGCCCCAACCCTACTAATGACAAGAAGAAGCCCCCAAAAACTCACAATGAGTAAACTGCTTCTTGACCCTTATTAGAATTTTAATGAATGTCTATATTGAAAAGCATAGAGGAAGCTAACTCTCAGCACATCACCAATTTACAATCTTCAAGTAGCCCACCATTTAGCTCTTCAGTTGTCCGAGATATTTCTCAATGGCACTGACGTTGATAAAGCTATACTAATCTTCTAGTTCTGAAAATATCACACGCCACTGTCCATGTCCATTCAAGATAACATGGGCAAAGGATACTACTCAATATGTAATAATACCATGAAAATAGCCCCAACCCTACTAATGACAAGAAGAAGCCCCCAAAAACTCACAATGAGTAAACTGCTTCTTGACCCTTATTAGAATTTTAATGAATGTCTATATTGAAAAGCATAGAGGAAGCTAACTCTCAGCACATCACCAATTTACAATCTTCAAGTAGCCCACCATTTAGCTCTTCAGTTGTCCGAGATATTTCTCAATGGCACTGACGTTGATAAAGCTATACTAATCTTCTAGTTCTGAAAATATCACACGCCACTGTCCATGTCCATTCAAGATAACATGGGCAAAGGACACTACTCGATATGTAATAATACCATGAAAATAGCCCCAACCCTACTAATGACAAATAGAAGCCCCCAAAAACTCACAATGAGTAAACTGCTTCTTGACCCTTATTAGAATTTTAATGAATGTCTATATTGAAAAGCATAGAGGAAGCTAACTCTCAGCACATCACCAATTTACAATCTTCAAGTAGCCCACCATTTAGCTCTTCAGTTGTCCGAGATATTTCTCAATGGCACTGACGTTGATAAAGCTATACTAATCTTCTAGTTCTGAAAATATCACACGCCACTGTCCATGTCCATTCAAGATAACATGGGCAAAGGACACTACTCGATATGTAATAATACCATGAAAATAGCCCCAACCCTACTAATGACAAATAGAAGCCCCCAAAAACTCACAATGAGTAAACTGCTTAAATTGGCCCTTATTAGAATTTTAATGAATGACAATATTGAAAAGCATAGAGGAAGCTAACTCTCAGCACATCACCAATTTACAATCTTCAAGCAGTTCACCATTTAGCTCTTCAGTTGCCCGAGATATTTCTCAATGGCACTGACGTTGACAAAGCTGTACAAATATTCTAGTTCTGAAAACACCACACGCCACTGTCCATGTCCATTCAAGATAACATGGGCAAAGGATACTACTCAATATGTAATAATACCATGAAAATAGCCCCAACCCTACTAATGACAAAAAGAAGTCCCCAAAAACTCACAATGAGTAAACTGCTTCTTGACCCTTATTAGAATTTTAATGAATGTCTATATTGAAAAGCATAGAGGAAGCTAACTCTCAGCACATCACCAATTTACAATCTTCAAGTAGCACACCATTTAGCTCTTCAGTTGCCCGAGATATTCCTCAATGGCACTGACGTTGATAAAGCTATACTAATCTTCTAGTTCTGAAAATATCACTCGCCACTGTCCATGTCCATTTAAGATAACATGGGCAAAGGATACTACTCAATATCTAATAATACCATGAAAATAGCCTCAACCCTACTAATGACAAAAAGAAGCCCCCAAAAACTCACAATGAGTAAACTGCTTCTTGACCCTTATTAGAATTTTAATGAATGTCTATATTGAAAAGCATAGAGGAAGCTAACTCTCAGCACATCACCAATTTACAATCTTCAAGTAGCCCACCATTTAGCTCTTCAGTTGTCCGAGATATTTCTCAATGGCACTGACGTTGATAAAGCTATACTAATCTTCTAGTTCTGAAAATATCACACGCCACTGTCCATGTCCATTCAAGATAACATGGGCAAAGGACACTACTCGATATGTAATAATACCATGAAAATAGCCCCAACCCTACTAATGACAAATAGAAGCCCCCAAAAACTCACAATGAGTAAACTGCTTAAATTGGCCCTTATTAGAATTTTAATGAATGACAATATTGAAAAGCATAGAGGAAGCTAACTCTCAGCACATCACCAATTTACAATCTTCAAGCAGTTCACCATTTAGCTCTTCAGTTGCCCGAGATATTTCTCAATGGCACTGACGTTGACAAAGCTGTACAAATATTCTAGTTCTGAAAACACCACACGCCACTGTCCATGTCCATTCAAGATAACATGGGCAAAGGATACTACTCAATATGTAATAATACCATGAAAATAGCCCCAACCCTACTAATGACAAAAAGAAGTCCCCAAAAACTCACAATGAGTAAACTGCTTCTTGACCCTTATTAGAATTTTAATGAATGTCTATATTGAAAAGCATAGAGGAAGCTAACTCTCAGCACATCACCAATTTACAATCTTCAAGTAGCACACCATTTAGCTCTTCAGTTGCCCGAGATATTCCTCAATGGCACTGACGTTGATAAAGCTATACTAATCTTCTAGTTCTGAAAATATCACTCGCCACTGTCCATGTCCATTTAAGATAACATGGACAAAGGATACTACTCAATATCTAATAATACCATGAAAATAGCCTCAACCCTACTAATGACAAAAAGAAGCCCCCAAAAACTCACAATGAGTAAACTGCTTCTTGACCCTTATTAGAATTTTAATGAATGTCTATATTGAAAAGCATAGAGGAAGCTAACTCTCAGCACATCACCAATTTACAATCTTCAAGTAGCCCACCATTTAGCTCTTCAGTTGTCCGAGATATTTCTCAATGGCACTGACGTTGATAAAGCTATACTAATCTTCTAGTTCTGAAAATATCACACGCCACTGTCCATGTCCATTCAAGATAACATGGGCAAAGGACACTACTCGATATGTAATAATACCATGAAAATAGCCCCAACCCTACTAATGACAAATAGAAGCCCCCAAAAACTCACAATGAGTAAACTGCTTAAATTGGCCCTTATTAGAATTTTAATGAATGACAATATTGAAAAGCATAGAGGAAGCTAACTCTCAGCACATCACCAATTTACAATCTTCAAGCAGTTCACCATTTAGCTCTTCAGTTGCCCGAGATATTTCTCAATGGCACTGACGTTGACAAAGCTGTACAAATATTCTAGTTCTGAAAACACCACACGCCACTGTCCATGTCCATTCAAGATAACATGGGCAAAGGATACTACTCAATATGTAATAATACCATGAAAATAGCCCCAACCCTACTAATGACAAAAAGAAGTCCCCAAAAACTCACAATGAGTAAACTGCTTCTTGACCCTTATTAGAATTTTAATGAATGTCTATATTGAAAAGCATAGAGGAAGCTAACTCTCAGCACATCACCAATTTACAATCTTCAAGTAGCACACCATTTAGCTCTTCAGTTGCCCGAGATATTCCTCAATGGCACTGACGTTGATAAAGCTATACTAATCTTCTAGTTCTGAAAATATCACTCGCCACTGTCCATGTCCATTTAAGATAACATGGGCAAAGGATACTACTCAATATCTAATAATACCATGAAAATAGCCTCAACCCTACTAATGACAAAAAGAAGCCCCCAAAAACTCACAATGAGTAAACTGCTTCTTGACCCTTATTAGAATTTTAATGAATGTCTATATTGAAAAGCATAGAGGAAGCTAACTCTCAGCACATCACCAATTTACAATCTTCAAGTAGCCCACCATTTAGCTCTTCAGTTGTCCGAGATATTCCTCAATGGCACTGTCGTTGATAAAGCTATACTAATATTCTAGTTCTGAAAATATCACTCGCTACTGTCCATGTCCATTCAAGATAACATGGGCAAAGGATACTACTCAATGTGTAATAATACCATGAAAATAGCCCCAACCCTACTAATGCCAAAAGGAAGCCCCCAAAACTCACAATGAGTGTAACAGGAGGGACACGGTCCATAAAATTGGAAATTGTTAGTAAGGTAAATTATTAATTTCATCTCAAGGTGTAGATTGGCTTGTGGCGACTAACGTGTTGTGGTTTTCAAATAGGGTTTATTACACTCTAAATTTACCTTTAATATATTAAAGCTTATGTAAACAAATTGCACAATAATGCACATCTAATAATAGTCTAAATATGTTAATTATAACACGCTTATCAATGTAACTGAAACTTTATTTTGTTTAATTCGAACATAATGAGTTGTTGCTTATTATTTGGATTCGTTGAAAACTTGGTAACTTGAAGCTTAAGAATTTATCTAGTCATTGTCATTAGTTGACTACTAAACAATTACTAACATCAAAATATGCGATTTACAAATTATAAATTAATAAACAAAATAAAAATAACGGGGAAATTCTTAAGGGACGTAATGGAGGTCCTTTAGGACCCCATAAAACATTAGTTGTATTTGTGTGCTTTTTATTTGGTCTAATTGCGAATTTTAATTCTTACGCCCATTTAATCAAGTCCAAATAATTCACACAAAATTACCCACATCGTAAAAAAAAATTTTTTATAGCGGCTCTTACCAGCCGAGTCGAAGTTTCTTATGTAAAATACACAGGTTTTTTAACAACAACACCGAATAGTATTGACCAACGTCTACAGTGGATTCCTGAGTTCAAAATAGGAATTTGCTCCTCCCCGCAACCCCAAAAAGTTGTAGGCTCTTAAAGTTGGGGTTAAAATTTAAAGAATCGCTTTATCTCCAAAAGTACTGTAAATACTTTAATCATTTTTATACAGTAGGCTTATCTTATGAAAGTCATCATGTAGTAGAAATTTCATGAAAATCACACCACTAGAACTATCTCTTCAGGGGGTGGCGCTAACTTTGAACCCTAAAATACTAGTTTTTGCTAAAAAAAAAATTTTTATGATGTAAATCATTTTTTTTAATTATTTGGAGTTGATTGAAAAGTACGCCAAAAAAGAAGAATTCTAGTATAGATGGATGCAACTCCAAAATGCTCAAAAAAACAATAAATGTTTTGCAAAACTTTTTGCATTCGACACCAATATGGATATAGAACCAATTCATAATTATCAGGTGAAACTTTAACCAATCAAGAGCTCACGATAATCAAATACTGCTTAACACTACGTGAGGTTGGGAAGGGGTCATTTATATTAGGCCATTTGTAAAATCAGTCCAAGTTTCACATATTACTTCAAACAGATTTGACATTATTTTGAACTGTAAGTTTCCAATTTTGTCCCATTTGGGTTTTTTTTTAAATATTTGTGATCAAGGTTTTGGAAAATGCATCGCCGTGATAGAAGTCGTCGTTTCAGTAGAAATATTGGAAATATTTTGCAGAATGATGATCCTCAGTTTCAAGACTTTGTAATTGTTGATCAAGAAATGCCTCCAGAGCTTGACGACTTCCCAAGACCTCATCTATTGTGCGCAGACATTACATGGAAGCACGCACTCTTTGGAAGCTTCATAATTATTTGGATGTTCGTAAAATATATAAACTTCATCACCGAAGATTAATTCCAAACATTTAACAAATAATTAAATGATGTAGTGATTTTAGTGCTTCATTTCTTGTAATTTTTCGCTTTGCAATAAATCATTTTTAAAAATTTTTATTTTTTCCCAAACATCCCGAAAAAGTGTCCAGTGATCAAAAAGAAAATTTTTAAAACCAAGACTCTACCTAATGTGCAATAAATTGATAATCTTTTTATAAGGAGTAAAAGTGTTTCTTTTTATGACGAGTTAACAAGCTTAAAAACGAAGCAACGCAGAGTCTCATAAGTGATAACTACTGACGAGTCATAAAAAGTTTTAATTAATTTTTGACGTTTTAAGAAAAAAAATAACATGTTTACTTCGAATTAAAAGGTAATTTTTTTGACTCCGCTTCGCATCGCCTTTTAAACCTATGGAGTCGTCAAAAAATTACGCTTTTACTCCTTATATAACAATTTTCGATGACCAAGTAGAGACCCATTTTTTTGATTTTACAAATTAATTAATACTATTTTTTATTAATTACAACCTAATTGGGTACTTATCGATGTTATTTTAAATTGCGTCAAATTTCTTAGAATTACTCATTTAAATGTTTAGTTTTGCCACCTCCTCTGAGCATTCCTCTGGATCTGCAGTTGATCGAGTCTCCACTCCACGGTGTGCGCAAACTTTAATTTTGGCATTTTTTTAATTTTTTCAAACTTTAACAGTTAGTGTGTGCATGAGTACGAATTTTGTTACATTTACAAGTGCTATCACCCTAGGACCCTAGCAAGTACTAAGTGTGTGAAAAAATTAGTTTTGCTCATCACCTGGATTATTTTAAGATTTTAAGGTAACGAAATTTATTATATTTGCAATTTGTTTTAATTTAAAAAAATGTATTACGCTTTGCGCCTTACATGCTAACAACCCACTATACGCATATGTACGTCGTGTTGCATACCCTATAGGAGTATTTTTAGTCTAATCCAAGAAAAAGGTACTATAATCGAGAAAAAAAATAAAACATTATTTTTTATCCTGACAAGCTTTTAGTAACAATAAACAAGTAACTTTTACAAAAATAAAAATAAATATTTTGTCACATAATAATTGTTGTGTAAATCTGAAGTTTAAATTTACAAAGGCACAACAATTGATAAAGTATTTGATGATTTACTGTGTGTCACTTATAGTAAAATTTCGTAATTTGTTTTAGTTTTCATTGAACTTCTGAGTCGAAAGGATCGTTCCTGAAGTGTCAGTGCGATAAACAACAGAACCTAAGGATTAACAGAAAATGAGAAGAGACAGGGATAACATGGAAAGAAAGCTGCCAGTTGCATTCCCAATAAAAAGAGCGAAAAAAAATTGTAAGTAAGATTTATGATTTTATAACTTTTGTCTCGCTAATTATTAAATAAATTAATAGCGTTTTAATTCTCTATTTTGGATTGTTATAAAAATTAAAAAATATTTTCTATTAGGTAGTGCTTTAAATACGTAGCCATTAACATAATTTTTTTTAATTCCTTAATTGTAACCTTTTACAACAAATACATAAGGATCGAGTGAAAATAATCAGTAATTCGTATGTAGGTAATTAATCCAATTACCTAGTAATTGAGTCGGTCATTCATTAACTCTCTAAAATAGGAAAAAGACTCGGACTACTTTCATTAAATTAATTTTGACATAAAATACAATTAATTATTAATGTTCAAATCAACCAATAGCATTATTTAATTATTTTTAAGGGTGTATTTATAAGAAATTTTTGGCAAGTAATATTTTAGAGTTGAGTAATTCAGTTAAGTTATGCGCTAATTTTTAAATAGGCTTTAGGTAAAACTTCTTACTATGTAAAATATCACTTAACAATTAAGCATTAAACTAATTTAAATTATCATGTAAACACATAGTAATTTCATGTTTGAAATTTTATTCTCTTCAACATCCTGTATAATGTAGTGATAAGCATAAGAATAAATTTTGTCAAAGTAAAAAATTATTAAAAATAGATAAGAACATTGAATTTGTAATGATTCACTTTGTGTCTATCATAGTAAACATTTCGTAATTTGTTTCAGATTTCATTCAACTTTTGAACTGGAAAGATCGTTCGTTAAGTGCTCTCTATACCAGAACAATTCCAAAGATCAATGGACCGAGGATTACAAGAAAATTAACAACGATTAATGTAAGTACTTTTCGTCTTTTTAAGGATATCTAAAGCATAAGAGAAAGAGCTATTTTGCATTCATTTAGTAAGCTTATTAGTTAATAAACTTCTTTCTATGTAAAATATCTCATTACGTCATAGCAATTAAACATTTAACTAATTTAAATTAATTATTATGTAAATCCATAGTACTTACTCCGATACTTAATTTCTTCAAAAATTTTTAGAAAACTTCCCTTAACTAATTAAATTAATTTACTAAATAGCAATAAATATTCCCGAAAATGCTTTCCTTCTTCTGATTCCTTGTAAATATTTAAAGTGAAACTTGGTGAAAAAATCGTATGTTCATTTAATTTATTTTGCAAATTAAAAATTCATTACTTAATTGAAAATAATCATTGGTTGACGACTATGCCTAATATAATACATACTAAAATGTTTCTTATTTCAGTTTCCGTTCATATCTTCGACTTTGAAAGATGGTTTTGTAACTAACAGTTCTTCATTTTACCGAACAGCGAGAGGATTACAAGAAAACTTAATGGACCAAGTTGAAGTTATTTTACCTAAGTTTATTTACTTTCGAGCTATTTTGGATCAAACTATGTTTCATTATTAGTGACTAAAAGTCAATTAATTCGAAATAATCATTGGGCAAAAATTACTAAAATTTAAGTAAGTAATTTTAATTAATTTTAAATAGAGAAGACACCCTAGAAGTTGTTTGCTTTTTGCTATGCTGCATGCTGCATGTATTTTTAATTAATTTATATTGAAAAATAAAAATTAATTACTTAATCGAAACATATCTTATTTCAGTTTCCGTTCTATCGTCGACAGTGTCTTTTGGTCCACATCAAGAGGATTTTTAGAAAGCCTAATGGACCAAGTTGAAGTTACTTTATCTAAGTTGATTATCTCACAGCGCTTTCAGGACATTTTCAATCAAAATATTTTTAATTATTGGTTAAAAAATTGGAAATAATCATTGGGCGATAACTATTAATATTAAAGTAAGTACCTAATTTTAAGTAGAGAACTCACCCTCCTAGAACTTTATTGAAGCACTTTGCTTACACCTTGTATTTTTAATTAGTTAATTTTGCTAATTAAAAATTAATTACTTAATTAAAAATAATCATTGGTTGACTCCTGTATCGACACAATGCCTATTACATACTAAAACGTTTCTTATTTCAGTTCTTCCGTTCAAATCTTCGACTTTGAAAGATGGTCTTGTGACTAACAGTGCTTTATTTTGCCTAACATCGAGAGGATTACAAGAAAACTTAATGGACCAAGTTGAATTTACTTTTTCTAAGTTTATTAACTGACAGCGCTTTCGAGATATTTTGGGTCCAATCATGTTTAATTATTGGTTATTAAAAGTTAATTAGTTGGAAATAATCATTGGACGAAAATTACTAAAATTTAAGTAAGTTATTTTAATTAATTTTAAATATAGAACCTACTCTAGAAGTTTGTTTGCTTTTTGTTATGCCGAATCCTGCATGTATTTTTATTTAATGTTTATTGCAAATTAAAAATTAATTACTAATCGAAACATGCCTAAAATACATACTAAAACATATCTTATTTTAGTTTCCGTTCAATCGTCGACAGTGAGAGTGCCCTTTATTTAGTCCACATCAAAAGGATTTTTAGAAAACTTAATGGACCAAGTTGAAGTTATTTTACCTGAGTTGATGTTCTCACAGCGCTTTCAGTATATTTTGAATCAAAATATTTTTAATTATTGGTTACTAAAAATTAATTAATTGGAAATAATGATTGAGCGATAACTACGAAACTTTATGAAGCAAAAGTCCTTTTAACGATTCAGCTTGTGTCCAAAATGGGTACCTACATCAGACTAACATCTCCATTAGTTTCAGATTACATTCCACCTTTGATTCGGAAAGATGCTTATTTTTATCAAGCCGACAGTGTCTTCTGGTTTTGGACCCAACATGAGGATTAATTTATTTTTAATTTATTTTGGGTTGTATTTAAGTATAGTAGTAGAAGGGTAGCTACACCTCTCGATTAGTTTTTTTTAAATTATTTTTTTTCAATTTAAATTCATTGCTTGTTTAGGAGGGTAGCTACCCCTATTTACTGGTCATCGCTAGCGAAGACGTAGCAGCTAGGTAAGTTGCTTCCAACAGCTCTTCTCCACGTTAAAGAAAGCACGAGGGGAAGCAACCTCTAAGACCACTGCGAGTTGTCCTCGAATTGGTCGGAGGTTGTTCCTCTTCCGTAGTCTTTAATGTGGCGATGGGCGTGGACTCCATGTTGGAATGTGGGTGTGCGTTGGCGCCGGGCGGGGAGGGGTAGGTGGGAGGGGGGTCGGCGGTCCCCTCCCCCCTACCCCTCCCCGCCCGGCGCCAACGCACATGCGCACTCCTACACGGAGTCTACGCGCATGCGCATTAAATACTAGGGGGGAGGAGCAACAACCGACAATTTCGAGGACAACCCCCAGTGGTGGAGGGGGGTGCCACCCCTCGTACTCTCTCGGACAAGGTGCAGGGTTGAAGCGATGCCACCCACCTAGCTGCTACCTGATAAGCAGCCATTACCAGTTTTAATATTAATTAATATTTTGTAATTATTTATTGTTTTAATTATGTATTATGTCTTGTGGGCCACCGCTTGATGAGCCGAACTCCTCAAGCGATGACTCCTCAAGCTTTATTTGTTACAGTTATTTCTTTCCAAATCTAACGAGGGGTGGACTTGTTGCAGCCCATGCCCTGGGCTGCAACCTTTAATCTTTTTTTTAATGGTATAGCTATTTTTACATTTTTTAATTTCTGCTGCATACATCGATTAGGACACAGACTGAATCATTAAAGGGACTTTTATGTCTCTTCAATCTCGCTTGGGTGATTTACTAAGCGTTGGCCCGTCAATCAATAATAAATTGTTTACGAATAATTAGTTTTAAATTTGTTTACTTAATTAATTAATTACTAGTATATTATTATTATTTTCTTGTGTACATAATTATATTAAATATACGTTTTATGATATACTTTTGTGTATTTTTCATTTTAATAAATAGTAAACTGATGTAAATCTTGCCTTTTTTTCCAAGAAAACAGCACTCTTGGAGTCCTTAAAACTCTTCTCTCCATACTCTTCTTAATTTTCAATTAACTTTAAACTTTAAAAGCAAAAAGTAAATTTGTTGAAGACAAATGAAGTCTTAATACATAAGACAATAAATTCCAGCTGGCTAAATCTCTAATACAAAGAGTTCTTCTTTACTTGTGTGAAATGAGATGACAGAGGCAGAGGAGATTGCTATATAAGATTAAATAACAGATGAGTATGACAGATGATATTAAAAGAGAGAGCTAGAGAGGGAGAGACAGATATAAAGATAGAAAAATGGAGGAAGTTAGAGATAGATAAAGAGATGGATAAAATGAGATAAAAACATAGTAAAATCGAGGGAGTTAGCGATAGATACAGAGATAAGGAGATAGATAAAGGGACTGATGAAATGAGATAAAAACATAGTAAAATAGAGGGAGTTAGAGATAGATTCAGAGATAAGGAGATAGATAAAGAGACTGATGAAATGAGATAAAAACATAGTAAAATAGAGGGAGTTATAGATAGATACAGAGATAAGGAGATAGATACAGAGATAAGGAGATTGATACAGAGATAAGGAAATAGATAAAGAGACTGATGAAATAAGAGAAAAACATAGTAATATAGAGGGAGTTATAGATAGATACGGAGATAAGGAAATCGAGAAAGAGACTGATGAAATGAGATAAAAACATAGTAATATAGATTTAGTTTTAGATAGATACAGAGATAAGGAGATAGATAAAGAGGCTGATGAAATGCGGTATAAAGATAGAAAAAAGAGATAGATATACAGATAAGGAAACAAATGAAATGCGATATATATCAAGTAGACAAAATAAATAGATAGAGAGATAGAATTAGAGATAATGAAAAAAATGAAATGCGATATAAAGATATAGAGATAAGGAGACAGATAAAGAGACTATGGAAATGAAATATTAAGATAGCAAAATAGAGAGAGAAATAGACAAACATGAGATAAGGAGACAGAGAGAGTTACAGATAAAGTGTCAGATAAAGAGACAGATATGTAAAAGGATAAAGAGACATATAAGGAGCACATAAGGTAAGAGACAGATAAGGAGAAAGACAAAAATAAAAAATGGCAGGACATAGAGAGAGATAAGGAGACTGTTGAAATGAGAGATAGATACAGAAACTGATAAAATGTGATAAAAACATACTAAAATAGAGGGACTTAGAGATAGATACAGAAATAGGGAGATCGATACAGAAACTGATAAATGAGATAAAAACATCGTAAAACAGAGGGAGTTTAGAGATTGATACAGAGATAAGGAGATAGATAAAGAGACAGAAACAGAGATAAAGAGAGAGAAACAGAGATAGAGAGACAGAAACAGAGATAAAGAGACAGAAACAGAGATAAAGAGACAGAAACAGAGATAAAGAGACAGAAACAGAGATAAAGAGACAGAAACAGAGATAAAGAGAAAGACAAGGAATGGGAAGAAGATGGAGAGAGAAAGAAGCCCCAGGGAAAAAGTCCAGGGGACTTTTATTTCTCAATCTCTCTATCTCCGTGTCTGTCTCTTTATCTCTGATTCTCTCTCTTTATCTCTGTTTCTGTCTCTTTATCTCTGTTTCTGTCTCTTTATCTCTGTTTCTGTCTCTTTATCTCTGTTTCTCTCTCTTTATCTCTGTTTCTGTCTCTTTATCTCCCTCTCTGTATCTCTGTATCAATCTCTAACTCCCTCTATTTTCCTATGTTTTTCTCTTATTTCATCAGTCTCTTTATCTATTTCCTTATCTCTGTATCTATCTCTTTATCTCTGTATCTATCTCCTTATCTCTGTATCTATCTATAACTCCCTCTACTTTACTAAGTTTTTATCTCACTTCATCAGTCTCTTTATGGATTTCCTTATCTCTGTATCTATTTATAACTCCTTCTATATTACTATGTTTTTCTCTCATTTCATCAGTCTCTTTATCTATCTTCTTATCTCTAACTCCCTCTATTTTACTATGTTGTTATCTCATTTCATCAGTCTCTTTATCGATTTCATTATCTCTGTATCTATCTATAACTCCCTCTATATTACTATGTTTTTCTCATTTCATCAGTCTCTTTATCTATCTTATTATCTCTGAATCTATCTCTAACTCCCTCTATTTTACTATGTTTTTATCTCATTTCATCAGTCTCTTTATCTATCTCCTTATCTCTGTATCTATCTATAACTCCCTCTATTTTACTATGTTTTTATCTCATTTCATCAGTCTCTTTATCGATTTCTTTATTTCTGTATCTATCTATAACTCCCTCTATATTACTATGTTTTTCTCTCATTTCATCAGTCTCATTATCTATCTTCTTATCTCTAAATCCCTCTATTTTACTATGTTTTTATCTCATTTCATCAGTCTCTTTCTCGATTTCCTTATCTCTGTATCTATCTGTAACTCCCTCTATATTACTATGTTTTTCTCTTATTTCATCAGTCTCTTTATCTATTTCCTTATCTCTGTATCAATCTCCTTATCTCTGTATCTATCTCCTTATCTCTGTATCTATCTATAACTCCCTCTATTTTACTATGTTTTTATCTCATTTCATCAGTCTCTTTATCTATCTCCTTAT